>CAUHTR010002130.1:0-64529 GCA_959609185.1 Schmidtea polychroa
TCCAATAACCACTTATATATGCTATTTAAATATTTCAATAAATGTGTCAATTTTGATTTTCAAATCCTATTTTTAAAATTTTCTATATTTTTCTAATTATTACTTTTTAATTTATTGTATTTTATAATTTCTTTATATATTGTCAGTTATTCTCAAGGTCAATGACAACAAATCAAATTCATGATTTCATTGATTTCTTCTTCAGAGTTGATCTTTGGCTGTCTGTTTATGATGAGAATTGCTTCTTTGAATCTGACAATTTTTCTTTTGGATGTTTCCATTAGCTATGACTTCTATTGAAATATTTTTTCTTTCCTCTGTTGGCTGACACTACCGGAGATGTCTGCCCAACGAGGATGCTCCACCAGGATCTAGATGTTCTTTAACTCTTTGGTGCAAGGTCATGAGGGTACTTCCAATGTAGATTTCCTTGCATACATTGCACGTGATGCAATAGACGATATTTTTTCTAAAGCACATATCTTTCGGTGTCTGGCAGTTATTCATTGTGCAATTGTTTTCTCTATTTATGTTGCCTGCCAGAGCCCTTCTCAATGTCCAAGATTTATGTGCTATCCGAATTGGAAGACCGGTACGTTTAAGTTCTTTCAGGATCTTGAAGTCGAGTATGTCACTGATGAATGGGATATTCAGATAGAAATATTTCTGATTCTTTTGTGTTAATTCACTAGATCTTCTTGGGGTAGAATTCATTCTTTCAATGTCCTTACATTGGTATCCGTTTCGGTATAGGATTTTATTGAAATTTGATTGTTCTTTAAAGTTTTCGTTTTTCTCCGTGCATCGATTAGCTATTCTTCGTTTCTCGTTTCTTATGACATGTACTTTCTGTAAGTATGGAAGCGCTGATCTTTGGTGCATAAATATTTCTTTGCGAGCTGGTTTTCTGTAGAACCCGTATGTTGGAGTATTTTCTTCTATTTTAATTCTCAAATCCAATAAAATAGAAGAAAAAAAAGAAAATAAAGCTATCGATTAATAAAATCGGATGATGGGATCACTAACTTGTTGCATGACCAAAACCTGTTGTTTCAATATACGTTGGGTCGTTCATTGTTTTGATTTAAAGAACACTAGGAGTCAGAGGGAACCGCTTTGAAATAATCTAAAACCCAACATATATTCTGGTGAGCCCGGCGTGATCGAAAGTCGGCGGTGTATTATTGAAAGTTAGTGAGAAAAAATTATTATTATTAAAAAAAAAATTAGTACCGACGTGATTGAAAGTCGGAGGAAAATTATTTGAAAGTTATTGTTAAAATATTTGGAAAAAGAGAGTACAGACGTGATCTCAGTCGGTGGAGAATAATTGGAAGTAGTTAAAAAAATGTATTGTAGAATAGTATTGACGAGATAAATATTGAAGGTCATTATTGGAATATTGAATTGATTAAAGAATTTGATTTAGGAAAAGTAAATTTAAATTATTATTTACCGTTTGAATTTTAGCCCAAAGTGAATCGATATAACCTCAGAAGTCAGAAACAAACCCAAATGGCAAATGCTAGTTGCCAAAAATTACCAGTCAACCAATATGGAGGAGACCCTGGTGAGTTCGCTGATTTTATGGACGATTACTATATGTATGCGTCAGCATATGGATGGTCAGAAGAGATAATGGTGCAAAGATTTCCGTTATATTTGAAAGGAACAGCCAAAGAAGTCTGGAAGCAAATAAATAAGAAAATAGTTGAAAATGACTGGAATAAATTAAAAGATACGTTGGAAAGTAAATTTATATGCCCTGATATTAAAAGGATGACGAAGAAAACATTTTATCAAAGAATACAAGGATCAGATGAATCCATTATTGAATTTGGGTACAATTTGATTTCATTGGCGAGGAAGGCATTCTCAATAAACTCTGTTAATGATGACATTAATATTCAGAATATTATTATCGATATATTTCTGAAAGGTATCAACAATGATTTGAAATCAATGGCTGCTATGGTACAATATGATGATGTGTTTGATTTAATAAGGAAACTTTCAAGTGTTGAACGAATGATGGCGGATTGTAATAAGCTTAAAGATTATAATGTCCAAGGCTTCAAACATAAAGTGAGAAGTAGTGATTTCCCGTATCATCCGAATGTTAATTATAGCCACTTAAATACTTTTAATGATATATATGATATTGAAATAAATCCTTCCTCATGTAATTATGAATCTAAAGATAACAGAATTAGTGATATCCTTTCGGAAAAAGTTGATCAAAAAAATTTGAATATTGAAGATAAATGTCAGCTGTATAAAGGTTGCCGTGTAAACGATCAAGTTCTGTACTTAGGGAGTTGTGTGAAAGAAGATGAATGTATATCTGATGATCATACCCAATTACTATCAGAAATATCGAAGGTCGAAACATTCAATGCAAATTTATCGATAGTTCAGACTAATGAAATCTCTTATGAAAAGGTGTTGGTTATAGAAAACATATCTCATTTGAATCTACCAAAATTCAATAATAATTTGATGCAAAATATAAACAATAAAGAGAAATACAATATGCTCAAAAAATGTGAGTTGAATAATGATTTTACATTTATAAATTTAGGTATTATTTGTGTTATATTGAAACTAATCTGGAGCATTTATAAAAAATTAATATATTATACAGTTACTGACTCAAGATTTCTTCCATCGTCTGTCTATGTTACTGTAATATATCCAAATTGTGGAAATAAAATTGGGTCCGATGAGGAGATAAAAAAAAACTATTCTTGTAGTCAGTATTCTTGTTACCAACAAGCATTCATCTGCTGTGATTGGAGTAAACAATATTGATTCTACATGCAGGCAAGGAAATCGGTGTCAACATGCAACAACAGAGTAAGGAAAATTTTAACTGCATGTGTTGGATGACAGAGGAAGGAGAATTGAAGAATTTGAACTGACCCACTACTATAGAACGGGCAGCAACAAGTTCAGAGTCAATATCTACTGTGGAACCCAGATAACGAAAGCCGGACAAGTCAAAACAGTGACGATTATCATTGCAATTTGATTATTGACTCATGTTCTATGTACATTAGTTTATGCTTTTGACAATTATTATTACTGTGCATCTTATTTATTTTTTGGAATATTATTTTATGTTTCGATGTTCATGTACATTAAAATAAAATATATTACGGGGATTAATTATTATTTAGAATTATAAAATTTCAATAAATAATCTTAATTAGTATTTAAAATTATTATCTTAATTAGTATTTGAAATTATAATCTTGATTAGTAGTTGAAATTATAAAATTTCAAAAGATATGCTCATGAATTGTAAGAATAATAATGATTTTGAAAGACATATGATTATAAGAATATAAGTGGCAATTTAAAAGACATATGATTCAATAATTTTAGAATAACAATTTCCTCGATATTTATACTATTTTCGTGTCTATGAAATTAAATTGATATATTTTTATAAGTATACTTAAGAAAATAATATATTTTATAAACATGCCTAAAATATTAAGTGAAAGATTCAAAGTATTAATTAAACTTTAATTAATACTTTGAATCTTTCACTTAATATTTTAGGCATGTTTATAAAATATATTATTTTCTTAAGTATACTTATAAAAATATATCAATTTAATTTCATAGACACGAAAATAGTATAAATAGCGAGGTAAAATTCATTTTTTTCGCCCAAAATTTTAACCGCGATAACATACTAAAAAGGTTAATCCTTATTAGTGCTAAAACTCGAACAGACAAACAAAAACGTTCAAAAGCCTACACGCAACACAGCAAAAGAAACAACATTCACACAGTACATACACGCATATTTGGTTGTATATTGAAAGGATTTTGGAATCTAGCAGATTATTCCTTCAACGTTAAATGTAATTAAAATTGAAGAATCACTTGAAGATTGTAAATGCAAAATAGAATAAGAACTCAAATCTAATGAATTCAATTTCCAAGTTGCATAGTCCTTCCATAGAAGCAATGCTCCAGAATGAAGCAAAGAAGTATAATGCAATATTCCTTGCATCAAATTGTATCTCGTTGAAACATCTTTCGCTTGAAATCTGCCAAACTTCCACGTTCGATGAGAGTAGTATGTCGTAAGCCCGCAACACCAAAAGGAAAATAACGCCCGTTCTTTGAAAAATGGGATATACTGAAAAATTGACATTTCTATACTATAGTATTACTAAAAATTTGGTTTAATTAGTGTCTGTTTGTTTGTGAATATTTGGTGATTTTTATTTCTATGCGTGTTTGAGGTTTTCACCGGATGTTCCAAAATTTACAAAATCTATAATGTTATTATAATCAATAAATATTGATTATAGTACATTCTCATTTTTAGGTTTTAACCAAGAAAATTTAGTCAAAACAAGTTAGAATTTACTGATTGAAATTAACTTTAATCCTTACGCCTCACGCTCTGACTCGACTCCGCTAATACAAAACGTGGTTCATTTAAATAATGAGTCCTTCAATTTAAAATTTCAGGGTCAAATTAAAATAATTAAATTTTTGAGAATTCCCACCATGTATTTATTACACGCGTGGGGACTAGCAGACACATAAAACCGACCAATTAATTATAATTCATATCTACAGTCCCATGACCAAGGGAAAATGTTACATAGGTCAATGTCAACAAAGGCTAATGTAATTTTTCATACAATATCAAAATGCGTGACATAGTTCCTATGCATCTTTATGACTCAAATCCTTTAAAATAGGGGTCCTCAAACTGTTTTAAATAGGGACCCACTAGTCAGAAATCAGAAACTTGGCTACCCAAAACAAAATTTTTTCCTTCTTTTGCAATCAACTTTATATTTACCAACTCCGACTAAAATATTTTCCCATTAAACGTATTTTAATTCTTTCAAAATTTTGCTAACAAAGTTTATTATTAAAGATAATTATTACAATTAATTATTCGAAATAAAAGAATAAATTTAAAAAACAGTTGCATTCTCGAATAATTTAGCATATTAATGAGATGGGTGAGCTTGCATATTGCTGACTAGCTTATCTATGCGTGGTTTTATTTTTGACAGAGTCGCAAATCATTAGATACATTGAGACGGTTTCTGTATTTTGTTTTTATAGCAGTCATAGTAGAAAATCCTGATTCGCATAGATATGTTGTCGTAAATGGCAACAACACGTTTACTGCTCTTTCACACAACCCAGTATATTCTTTTGAAGTATTAAGCCAAAAGTTTGTGACGTAGTTTGTTTCATTTTTTTACAAATAGCATCCTCGCGACCCACCTGGGAAGTTTCCACGACCCACATGCGGGTCGCGACCCATGGTTTGAGAATAGATGCTTTAAAAATCAAACAGGCTTCATCAAAATACAAGTCTGATTCAGTAAAATCAAATTTTTTTTCGATTACATGAAAAGACAAAACATTGATAATAATAACTATAATAATTGTAATAAGCGAAAAGTAATGAAATTAATATAATTCTAAAATATAATAATAATAATAATAATAATAATAATAATAATAATAATAATAATAATAATAATTTTCAAATCAAAAGCTGGGGTGTTGGGGACACTCGAAATGAATTCATTTATCAACTTAAAGAATTACTTAAGATAATATAATTTGTCACTCAATTACGGAGACTCTTAACTCTTAAAGTGACGTACTTAAAAATGAACCTTGTCCCTTATGAAAAAGGTTCCAACGATAATAGTGTGTAATAGTTATCTATACTAGATAATCTATGTGTACTGTCAATAAGAAGACATTAAGGGTAGAACCTTGGATTTGTTCAACTACTTCTTTGTTGTCGTCCTTTGGTACACGTATTCTCAATAAACTGTCATAATAATCATTTCTGGCACCTCACTTACTAAAATTTGCATCCTCACAAGACTCATCAAAATATCTTTAATGGTTTAACATGCAAATGAATAGATTCTTTGTATTTAGCTTTTAGTAGCACTATACCGTACTTTGACAAAATCTTTAGAAGATGCTCGTCGTCCACATTTTTACAACCTTTTTCATTTCAGAAAAATCATCCTCATTATCATTTTTTTCATGAATAATAATTTTCAAATTTCCCTCATTGGTAGCTTCTTTTTTTATTGCAACTTTACTTGGTTCACATCCTGAAACAGGGATGGACAATGTCCATTGAGTTTTTTTTACGACTAGCATGACCAATTTCCGGCCAATATAGTGAACTATATATTGGTTCATTGGCTCCATCTATCTCTCTCATATTTTGATTGGCTATAGAAAAAGAAAATTGATTTAATTAATTATGTTAAACAAATAAAATTTCAAGAAATTGCATTTTAAAAAATTGATTAAAATATTATATATACCAATAAATTTGCGATTTAATTTTGAAGTCAAAGCAAAAATTTAAAAACAAAACTTGATTTATTATATAAAATTGTAAAAATTCAAGAAAAGCTACGGAAAATTTAAATAAATATTTAAATGTCATCTTAATTTTCATTAATTCAAAATTCGTATGGAAATGAATGTTATCAGCGATGGAAGTAAACGGATGAAATCTAAAGACCAAATTAAGATTTTGAACTTTGCTCCAAAGACACTTGCCGAGATTAAAGAAGCAATCTATTAACTGAATTTCCTGAATTAAGGCATAATTGGGTCATCTTACAATTTGTTTTAATTGGCCGGGCAAGTAATTTTTCACTATTTACGTTTACGCTGTTTTCACATTAAAGCTGCGCGCTTTTGTCTAGTTACTATAAAATTGTTAGCTGTGGAATTTAGTTTTAAAAATCTATTTCTTGATGCGTAAAAATATAAATAATATGCACAACTTGTATTGAAAATTAATATTTCCTTAGTAAATGATAATTTATTTTCATACTACGAATGTACTTGATAAATACGTCACCGAATTATGGTTAATTGTTACAAATGAGGAATAAATAATGATAATGATAATGATAATAATAATAATAATAATAATAATAATAATAATAATAATAATAATAATAATAATAATAATAATAATATTGTTAGGTTCGATGGGTATGTATTCGAACTAACACATAAACGTTGTATCTGACTCCAAATAATTTATAATGCGCGTAGGTAAATAAAATAACGAATATGATTTAAATATTTATTAACAAATATTTATTAAAGTTAGTTACACAATTGTTTATATAAAACACGCTGCTTTCTAAAGTACAGAAAACGGTTATACAATCCGCCCTAAAGAGTATTACTAAGAATCAAGGCTGGCCCTAAATGCGCCAACAGCCCGATATAGGTGAGCGGAAAAGAGAGGGAGGTTTACCAAATTTTACGCGATAGTGTCAACCCAGAAAATGGTCAACACTTTAAATTATAAACGAAACAGCTACAAATATATGTGCTGACGTTGCAATACCCTTTGATATTAACTTAAATTAATGAATATAATTATATGTATATAATTCAAAACAAAATTACTAACTACTTAGAAATCCAAAGAAAAAGGGATAAAACCACAGATGGGTTATTTGAACTTAATTTCTGGTGGATAGTGTTAACTTCCTTGTTTCGATTATTTCTCCAACAAAGATTGGAGATGAGATTTCTTTTTGTAGTTTTGAATAAAGAAAATTCCAAAATCCGAACTGTAAAAATTAATTTTTTCGATCGATTAATATTTAGGGTGAAATTCTGTCTACTGTTAAATTCCCAATTAGACTGCAAAATAAATGTCAACTGACACAAATTGGTTTCAAATCAAATCGATTGCTTCTTTACCAATTTTAACTACTGCGCCTATGTTTCTTTCTGGTCTACTTGTCTCAATTTTTTGTCCCCTGATCTAATTTTTCATCTAGTATTTATATAAATTTATTTATTTTAAATCTATTAATAGTAATTATTTAATTACTATTTTTATTATATATTTTTAAATAATTACTATTTTTGTTACAAATCTATTTTTAGTAATTATTTATTACTATTTATATTTTAGTTCCAATTTTAGTAATTTTTTAAATATTATTTATATTATAATTCTAATTTTAGTAATTAATTATTATTTAATTTCAAAACCTTTAATTCCGGTTCCTACTGAACCCCAACATGTCTTCCCCCTAACAAGATTTTCGTCCCGAAAATTAAAGCGGTGAAGTCAAGACAATTGCAGCTGATACATAAAAATAAAAATATAAAAATAAAAAACAACTGATAAAATATATATATAATGCAAGCAAAATCAAAATCAAAATAATCAAAGATTGTTCATGAAAGAAATGTCAAAATATGTAAACAAAATCAACACCGAAATCAAATTAAACAAATTTGAATACTGGATTGGATTGAATTGTCGAAGGTGCTGGGATTGAGGACGTATAGCAAATTGCTAGGTCCATTGAACACATAGCCGAATTGCTAGTATTTTCTCCTTTTCATGACCTTGGCACTTTCGTTACGGATCCTTTGTTCTACTATGTCAGGTCTGTAACTGACCACCAAAGTCTCCCGTGTACTTACCTCTTTGTACACAATTGAGGAGATGATGTACGAACCCTCATTACCCTCCAATACTCCGTAATCGGGGAAATTGGATACGGCTACTTCATGGATTGGGCCTCCGTCGTATTCCTTGATACGCGGTTTCCATTTGCTGTCGGGTCTCTGCCACCAACTAGGATCTTCTCTGTCGAGATCTTCCCGTATTTTGATTGAGTTGCCCCTTCCGACGAACTCGCCTTCCTTCACGATAATAGGCTCTCCTGCAATCGTGGGTTCACTCTTTGTTGCCAATATCTTGGTCAATGCAGGATCTGGTGGCTGATAGTGGGTTTCTAAGAGATCGTCATCCTCATCCTGGATGGATATCCTAGGCATTTTCTTTTTCGTACTCTTAGGAATCTCCTTTTTCCTTTTTGTAGAGGTAGGGACATTTTTCTCCTTGTCCTCTTTTTGGGTGGGTTTCTCCGTTGTTTTCTTTTTAAATTTTAAATCTTGTAGCTTAAGTAGTGGTGCTACAGCTTGGGGTAATGCTTCTCCTTCTGCTCCTTGTTTAGGTTCACTCAACGGGGCCAAAGCCTTTAAGATCTTGGTGACCCGTTCCACTAGCTTTGGTGCTGGCGGTGATTTTTCTGTTTCCATTTTAGCCGAATTCACCACTCTACCGTCATTGGTAAGGGTGACTTGGAGGCAGTTATCGTCTGCACTCTCGTAAGGGGCATAGTCGTCTTCGTCAGCAATTGAGATGGCTGGCGGCGACAAGGAATCTTCTTCCACTATTTTCAGCAACTTCGACCTGGGGATATCTTCCTTTACATAGCTCTCCATAGCTAAAGGTTTCTACCTGCTAGAGGTACCGGGTTCCATCTGATTTATTTGTGAAGACACCACCTCTTTCCGGGTGTCTGGTGAAATGTCATCAACCCAGATATCTCGTAAATTTTCGTATATCTCCTTAATGGTTGTTACATCATTCTCCGCTTGGAGGTCCGAGAAGTGATGTGCCTCTTTACCGGTGACTGCTTTTGCCAAATATGCCAAACGGTAATACCCGTTGCATTTCTTTAAGTCCCTACTTTCGAGGCATTTAGCTGCGCCTAACTCACGGATTCCGAGTGCGCGCTGCATTGGGAATCTGATTACTTCTAATAGGTCCTTTACAAGTAATCCCACGATGATTTTCCCATCGCAGATTTTCCTAATTCTTTCGGCACAGTCTTCTCCGTCGAACTGTCCGGTTATTTCTCTCTCGGTCATACCATGCGCATGCGATTGGTAATGTTTGACCTGTGCTCTGGGGGTAACTCTCGCGTTGAGTATCAGATCGCCATTGAAATGTGAGGTTGAGATGGCCACAATTGCCGGTTTCAGGAATTGTCGTAGTGTAGCGTAGTGAGCTGCTACGAAAATGGTGAGGCCATCCTCTTGTCTAGGGTCCAAGCGCTGTCTAACGAAAGACTTAAACGTTTTAATGTCGTTATCATTGACATTATATGTCCAATTTGGGTCATTAACCCATCTCGTTTGTGTTTCTCTGTGAGGTTCCAGAATTTCCATTGCTATGATGGTATCTATTCCTTCACATAACAGGGAGATGTTCTTTTCCCTTCCATCCCCGTTTTCAATCTTCAGGGTTGTATGCTTTTGCAGCAAAATGGGGTTTGTGGCACCAGGAACATAAACCGTAAATGGTTTGTTAATGGCGTGTAGCCACAGGTGGTTGGTCAGACTATGTCTGCCAAACTCAGGCATGACATCGGTAAGCCTAATACTACCGTTATGCTTACCCGGGATTCTTGAGATGATCATTTGACGCTTTGGGGCCTCGTCAAATTTAAAATTATTGGGTATGCCTGAACAATGTCCGTAAAACCAGTGCCTTTGGCCTTTTCTACTTTGCTCCATAACCTGCTTCTCCAGGTTTTTATAAATAAGTTTTTCTTTTAGTAAGGTTGTAGCACGTATAATGCTATGTCTTCCTTGGTATTGGGATATTGGATGGCTCTGCATTCCTGAAATAAAAATCATTAACCATAATATCAGATATACTGATATGCCATAATAGGCTAAAAAGATATGCATGAGTCTTATCATAAAAGATCTACATATGCTGAATTTTAATGCTACCTGGAGCTCTACGTAAATAGAGATTTTAAGATATATATAAATATTTATATATGATTTTTCCCTCGGGGGAGTCTGTAATTGTCATAATTGCGACATCAGTACTCCATATGGCTTGTCTAAAATATAGCTTGGTCCAAATACTCATAGCTATCAGTGTAGTTATTAGCGATAATACGGCCGATACCGTAATCCATACCCCTATGGGTATTTTCAGAATATATCCTGCATTAAAGTTTGTGATGGCATTACAATCACAACAGTTTGTCAGGTTTGGGGGCGTTTGACAAGATATTTGCTTGATAGGTGGCAATTGCCTAAGATGTTGCCACATCGCGGGATGTATCACCATGTTTTCCCTGACTACTTTTGGAGGTGTTTTCGTTATAACTGGCTGTTTCAGAGGTAATATCTCTCGAATACCTCGAACCACCTATCGTCCTGCCGTTTCCTCGGACTATAGTATATAACTAGGACCGAGTAATCTACGGACTGATTTAGATACATTTCTTGGGAGGGAGAGTTCTGGTCTAACCATAATGTTTCTCTCGTGGTTGGTCCGTCTAGAATACAGACTTTCACCTTTTCCTCCCTGCTAATTTGCTGACTAAACTTTACTTATCCCTTTCGTAGGATATCGATATGCGATTTGTGAAATCTGCGTCCGTAGGATCCAATTTGATACGTGATAGGTATACCAACCGCTCTGATATAACCTTGATGCTGCAATATGCAGTTTATAATCCGTCTCAGCTTTTAAATCGTATAATTCCCACTCTTTTTCTTCGGAATTGAGTTGGCGGATCCGCAAGTACTTGTTGTAGAAATGTAAATTGAATTTTGTAGCATTATCGCACGTTGTGAGTATGCTAATTCCGTGATATGTTCTTATAAAATGTAAATGTTCCACTTGCATTGCCATAGGCTGAAAATAGGCCTTTTTATCCCTTTTTGCCATCGCCAAAGTCATCATACAGCTTATTATCAACAAAAAGGTTACCGATTTTGGAACACCCCGTGATCCATACCTAAAGACAATTTGTTCAACGAAAATTCTAGCTATCGTATCAGCTTTGTGATTAGGCATCGGGTAGGCTTCTGGCCACTTAGTCAAGTAGTCGCAGAAAACTAATATGTACTTGTTTCCGCTATTGGATTCTTTGAATGGCCCCAACACGTCCATTGCCGTCATTTCCATAGGTGTAGATGGTACTGGCATCGGCTTCATTGGTACGTGTGGTTTCTTTCCGGTATTTCTTCTGGTGATACATATCTTACACGTCTGACACCAGGTTTTAACATCTTGTTTCATACCAGGCCAAAAATATTCTTGTTTTAGCCTCGATAACGTTTTTCTAGATGACAGATGACCTCCTAAGGCTCCATCGTGATACTGCAACATGAGTGCTTCGCGATATTTCTTAGGGACCATTTTAACATTGTCTCTTACATCTGAGTATTTAACTAATCCTTCCTCCAGCACAAACTTGTCTTTATTCTTTTCCCAGTATTTCGTGAATTCTGTGGGCACGTATTTTGCTTCTAAGGCTTGACGAATAACATTGATTTCTTCGTCAGATTTTTGTGCCTCCATTAAATCAGCTAGCCGGTTGGCTTCTCGAGTCAGTGTGAAGATAGTCCCTTCGAGACATCCTTCCTTCACATCTTCTGCTTCTTCCTCCTGGTCCATTCTCGATAAAGCGTCTGCATTTTCATTATGATCTCCTTTTCTATAATGGATTTCTATGTCATATGGCTGTAAAATTAATGCCCATCTGACCAGTTTTGATGTATCCATTGTGTGTTTCGTCAACCACTGTAATGGTCTATGATTGGTGTACACTATGATCTTTCGACCCCAAAGATAAGTTCTAAACTGGGTTATAGCATATACAATTGCTAACGCCTCTAGTTCTATCACTGCGTAGTTTCGTGTGGTTTTAACCCTCTGCTAGCGTAGGCAATTGCATACTCATCTCCTAGGTCATCTCTCTGACCTATGCCCCGAGTGCTGGCATCTGTCATAAACAAAAATTGTCTCTCAAAGTCTGGAAATCGCAATATAGGTGGCTTGACGAGTTTTTCCTTGAGTATATCAAATGCTTCTTGCTGTTCTGTTCCCCACACAAATTTGACATTTTTGCCTTCTAACTGCGTAAGTGGAAAAGCTATAACCGAGTAGTTTCTAATGAATTTTCTATAGTATCCAACTAGGCCCAAAAACCCTTTGATATGTTTAACGGTTTTAGGCTCCGGGAAATTCTTTACCTTTTCAACATTAGCCGGATCTGGTTTAACCCCATCTCGTGAGATGATATGGCCAACATATACTACTTCTGGTTCGGCCCATTTACATTTGGTTGGTTTCACTTTCATGTTTGCGTTGATCAACCTCTTGAATACATCTTCCAAATGTTCCAAGTGTTTTTCCAAATTTGGCGAGAATACTATGACGTCGTCAATGTATACCATCGCATGATGTACATCCATGAGCATCAAATTCATTGCTCTTTGAAATGTGGCTGGAGCTCCCGTGAGTCCAAATGGCATTACGTTATATTCGTAATGACCCATACTCGTAGAAAACGCTGTTATTGGTATAGTCTCATCTTTTAACTTAATTTGATAAAATCCCTTTTGGGCGTCCATTACTGAGCAAAACCTAGCGTTTCTCATGCGTCCATAAATATAATCTAACAATGGCAATGGATGGCTATCTTTGCACGTTGCTTCGTTAACCATGCGATAGTCGTTACATAATCGTACTGATCCATCCTTCTTGGCTACCACTATCATTGGTAATTGATATGGTGATTTACTATGCCTGATTATGCCATGTTTTAGCATCAATTTCACCTGTTTATCTACTGATTCCTCCAGACTGAATGGAATACGGTATGGTCTCAACTTTATAGGTTTTGTATTGGTGAGAACAATCTCATGTTCTAACAGGTTTGTTTTTCCCAGATCGTATTCATGTTTCGCGAATACCTGGTCGTATTTCCTTAATAGCATATTTACTTGGATGTTTTCCTTTCTGGTTAGCACTTTGCTGTTTGCTGTAGGTGCATCGTAGTACTCAATGTTTGGATCTCTTTCTTCTGCCTTTACGGTGAGTATCGACCCTTCTCCCGTGGCTTGTGGCTCGTTTTGTTTCCAGATTCTGCCCACTCTGGTATCTGGATATAAGTAAAGTGGTTTAATGTCCAGATTAGCAATCCTGATTGGTATTCTGCCATTGACTATTAAACCTACGCTATGAGTAACTGGTATGTTGTATTTCTCCGAAAATGTTTCGTCTGGTTCAAATACAACTTCACCTTCCCAATTATTGCTTGTAGCTACAAAGCATACCGTTTCTGCTCTGGGTGGTATGATAGTTGTATGATCTATATAAGCTGTATCATCGTTGTAAATTTTTCTCTTTTTACCTCGTGCTCGGATTAACAATCCAGAGGCACAATCGAATACTACTCGTAGTCTTTTTAGGATGTCCATACCTAATAGACATTCGGCTGGGAGACTTCTCATCACTATGATGTCGTGATGGAGCTCCTGGTCACATAGCTTAATCTTGCATGATAATGATCCTATTACATTTAATGAGGATCCGTTTACTCCTGTTAATTTTACTCCTGCCGGTTTTAGCGACTGCAGTTCATGATGGTTTAACAATTTAGCTTCAATTATGGTACCATCTGCTCCTGAGTCTATCACCGCATTAACTGTATGTCGGTTCACTCTTATTTTTATCATTGGCTTTTTATCCAAGTTCACTGGGTTATTGACCATCAAGATAGTATCGTGCGAGATACCGATTGTATTGGCTCTCGTTTGTTCTGCTTCCAGTAATTCAGGATCACTCAGTTGAGGATTATACTCTTTAAATTTAGCTTTAATTGACTCTAACGCTTCCTTTGGATAGTGCACTTTAGGTAATTCTGGCAATGTTGAACATGTCAGATTATTAAATATGATATCTTCACCGATTTTCCATTGGTGTCGTCCTGTTCTGAGTGTTGTTTCCCTTGAATGTTCCCGCCCTTCGTTTGGTGCGGATGGTAAACTCCTCAAAGTTGGCAATTGTACATATCTTGGACTTCTCTTGAATCTGGGTGACCTTATGTCGAATTTTTGGTCGGAACTGTCATATTCTCCTTCTGAGGACTGTTTTCTCACGTAGATTTCCTTTGGTTGGTCATATGGAGGAAGATATTCCTTAAATCTCGATTTTCTTTGTTGCTGAATCGGTTTTTTGTTGTAGTTCTGTTTTTGTGATTGATTTGATCTTGAGGATGTTTCACGAGAGCCTCCATTACCTCCTCCCTTTGAATTGTTATCGTCCCGATAACTCGAATACTCCTCCATTTCTGTTCCAATTACTTCATGTTTGACCAAATGTTTCTGTCTAATTTCTTTAATTTCTTTTCTGTGATGTTTGAATAATGCAAACTCTGCACACATAGGACATAGTCCTAATAGCAGTTTCCATGACCATCCTCCAATTTTGAATATGCTATATGTTGACATCAGTTGTGTAATTATCAGCTTTAAAATTACAAATATTGCGTAAATTCCTGAACATCCCGCGACGAAAATACCAAAATTGGTAAATCGTGCCCATATTTTCATCATTACGTTCTTTGCTGCTTCTTTATAGTGTTCCGGTCCAAATAATAGATTGTAATCTGGTCGTATTAAGCTATCATGATAAATTGTTCTTATAATTTCCGTGATACCTCTGTCTCTGATTTGTGGGAATAGCAATGTCCTTCTTGCTTCCTCGATATCGTCGGGAGTATAAATCCCTCCTTTTGTTAATTCGTCTAATGACTTGAATTCCAGATTATCCTTTAATTTAGTTACCTCCAAGGTCTCTACCCGTTGTGTAGATGGTTTTCTTTGCGGCAGAGATATCCAAATGTCATTTATTTTGTATAATGGTGATATTGCCGGGTTGCATATAGCTGGTTGAGGTTTAGCGTTTTCCTCAGGTAACTTTCTGGTTACTGGCATAACAAATCTCAATTTTCCTCGGTAAGACACTGGCAGTTCTAGAGTGCATTGATTAAATCTGGCTAATTGTACTTCCACTGGTTTACACTATTAGCTATATATAGCTTGTCCCATGATTCTGCCGAACATTCCATCTTCCAATAACATTGGAGTAACCAACTCTGGGTTAACGATAGATATTGCTAATCTATTTCGGACTATTTCACGATTTAGTTTGCAATCGTTTAGTATCACCTTTTGATACATATCCTGCATTTTTCCTTGCAGGTCGTGATATAAATAATCTACTTTATTATTTATATAATTCGTGATTTTGATATCCTTTACGTGTAGGACCTTGGAATTTCGAATATATTCTCTTGACAGGAAGATTCCTTTGTAGTTCGTCTCGTCTCTTTTTCCACATTTAGTCTTTTTCTCTTTTCGGACAAATCGAATTGCTTCCGTCTTGTCTTCCGATATCAATACTAGAGGTGTGTTTTCCTCTCCGATATCTTCCTTCTCTTGTTTGTTGATTTTCTTCAACGTTTTTGCTTTATCCCAAACCTTTTCTGGATTCTGGGAGTCCCGATATTTAGTTCCATTTAATTTTCTAAAAGGAATTTTCTTGAGGAAAGCCAACTCACAATGATATCTCATTTGTTCGTAAATTAATGTGGTGGTTCCCGTTTTACAACTACCGAACTTGGCATTGCATTGTGGATGTGCCATCAATTTCCCTGTGGCCACATCGAATGTTCCCTCGTCTTCTCGTAGTTCCACTGAGTAATCTTCTATGTCTACCACATAGGAAACTAAATTGCTACCGCGAATTTTCTTTCTACCCTCGCAGGTTCCATCTGAGGCAATTGTTCCTCCTCGAGTGATTGTTATTTCCAATGTTTTCCCAATTTCTGCTGAGATTGATACCTCGTTATCTATCCTTACACTTCCTTTCCCAAATGCATCTAGGCAATCTTCGGGCATTATGTTTACCGGCCTTGGTATTAATGTTGCGGATAGAAAAGCAGAATAGCTATTACTACCGCAATAATATTCGAATGTAGCTCTCTGAACTCTACATTCCTTTATCGTGGTTCTATAAAATTCACTCTCTTGGTAGACGTAATATTCTACCTTTTCCCCTTGATGAACCTTCTCTGGATACGCCTCTCTGCACTCGATTGCATCTACTAGCGAATATATCCGAGATAGTTTAGGATTTCCGCAGTCGAATACTGTTAGTGAATTTGTTTGTTTTAATATGCCCATCATTACCAGAAACATGTGCCTGAACTACCATTATTTATGGCTTCTTCCACGACTTCATATCGTGGTTTTGGAATAATTTCCTTTTCCCAAAATTTGTTTACGGTCATCCATACCTCCAGGTAATAATCTACCATTTCGACTATTTGATCGATTTCTTGTTCTATACACCTTTTATCATCCCCTACTCGGGCTAAAGGATTTTGAATTAACAATGATAGTGATGTTACCACTTTCCCTCTTGTTAATCCTTGCTGTACGAATGCTTCTATGGCATCCTGAATATCTCCTGTTGATACATCTTTGGACACTCTGTCCATTGTCTTCTTGACCTCTTTCGTTATTTTCTTTACTTCGATCCCCTTGATTTTTGGAATTCTCCATTCGGGCCTGATAATCCCGATCATTTGTTGTATACGTTGCCACAATAATGACCTCTCTGGCGTTGTCTCATCTTCCGCCTGGTCGTCCATTTCTTGAGCTATCCCTGCTAATGTTTTTAGCTGAATTTTCCGAATCGTTTCCGGATTTAACTGCTCCTTGGGTGGAGGTTTCATTTGATCCTTTCTAGGACGTCCTCGTCCATCTCTTTTCACTTTCTCCGGGGGTTTTTCAGTCACCGAATTTGTTATAGCTTGTGACGTAGTAGCTCCTACGTTTGTTTCTCCTGGATTTAATCTGACGTATTCTGAGAAGTAATCTTCCTCGTCAATGTCCACCATTTGACAGGGATTAATTTCCTCTAGCCTTATTTCCTCGATCTCTTCCGCAATTTCGTTTGCTATATCTGGCAGTCTCATTAATGACCACTGGGACTCTGGTGGAGTTACTGGGATGATCATTACCGTGGTTATTGCCAACGGTAGACAACACACATCCACTAGATATTCATCATCATCCACTTGCCTACCATGGACCATTATCAGGAATATACCTGTAGTTTGATCGGTGGCAATCACATCTCTCCTTAATATATTGACCTTGATATAACAATTATAAATCATTGTTAATGGTTCTTTTCCCATCATTCGCACGTCTAGATTAATGTTGCCTTGTCTATCAGGCTGACTTCGGATAGCTTTCCCATTTTTCCTCATCAGCGCTTCAATTTGCGTCTGGAATGGGCTTGTTTCCTTTACCACTGGTAGTATAAGTGGAATTATTGCTTCCAACAAATCTACCGGTATTCGTAATACTAACATCCAGTCAAGTATTTCCATTATAGTTTCTCCATCTCGTGGAGATTTCTGCAATTCCAACCCTAGTCGCTGGGTTAATTGTTGAGTTTCCTCCAATCTCTCTATTTCCATCTGAGTAATCAAGAATACGCTATCTTGATCCATTACTGCCGCTGGCTTCTGTGCTCTCTTTGCTGTGAGCTTCGTCACTCTACCTGGGAGTAGCCCGTTCTGTAGAAGTGTTTGATTTGCTTCTAGTTTTGTTCCACATTAGTATAAGTCATATCCTTGATGCTTAATACTTGTCAATGTTTCCGTTAATTTATCGGCTCGACTTCTTACATTTATATCGAGATTATACTCTTTATCCTGTGGGAGTTTTATATTGAGTTGGGCATCTTGGAGATCCCACTCATGTTCCAAGAGTTTTCCTAATTTCCTTAGGATTTTGTACGTGTCGTTATGATACTTTGGATCATCTTCGACCTGCGATATCAGTTTTACTACTGTATCGATTTCGTGAATTTTTATTTCTGTTTCTCCCAATTTTCCCAATTGTCTGGCCAGCTTCTACTGGTACTCATATCTGGTATCCACCAATTTTAAACATTTTGTTAGGGTATCTGACCCTTCTTTTACCTTTGCTTTCCCTGGCAAGGTTCTATCGAACTCGCTTAGTATGGTGGCCATACTAGGTTCATCATCGGAACTCTCCTCTGATTCCGTTTCCTGAAGGTCCTCTCTAACGGAGTCCTTTTTTCTGAGAAATTCATCTCTTCCAACTTCTACCATAAAGATGGTGCCCTCTTGGTCGGTCAATCTAGCCAACCTATTCTTTTCCTCCTGGATTTCCATTTCCAGTTGTTGCAGATACGTTAACCCTTGATCCTGGTTAACCATAAAAGTTGTCTTAGGCTTGTTCACATTACCCTTATCGGTATTTTTATTGAACTGACCCGTGTTTCCACTCTGGTTCTGAGGACATGACCTCATCATATGTCCGAATTTCCCACATCCGTGACATTTTATCTTTCCTGATGAATTTACATCATCTCTTTTAACTGTACTAAAATTATTGCTGTTCTGAGAGCTTCTAGTCTTGCAGACTGCAGCAACGTGTCCCTTTCGTTTACATTTTTCGCATTGCAAATTCTGTACTCTACAGTTTTCCGCACCGTGGTTATTCCGTCCACATTTGGTACATTGTATACTTTTGCGATTGTCCATAATTTTCCTGCTGGTACAATCTTTCGCTATATGTCCTTTTCTATGGCAATTGAAACATTCTACCGGTGTTTTCTCACTGTTTACCAGGAACATGGTTGACTTTTCCAAGCTGCTTTCAATTACGACAGATTTCCGTGTCAATTCATCAAAATCGTCACTAGTATGTAATATTAGCGCGTTCCTCATTGTAGGAGTAAGTCCTGCCCATAACTGATCCTTAACTAACAACTCTGTTGGCTTTGCCCATGTGGTTTTTGGACCAAATGCTCTTTCAGCAATTAATGATAGCTGGTGTGCAAATTCCCCCACATGTTCATTGGCATTCTGTTTTCGATGATAAAATTGTTGTCTAAATATTCTTCCCGCATCTCCGGGCAATATTCGAGCAGTCATTTGTTCTCTCATTTCGGCCCATGTTTTCGGTGCTTGATCAACTGGTAATGCCATAATGTCATTATATTTTTCTCTTGCCAGTCCCTTTAAGTATATCATGATATTATCTGGATAAGCATATGCTTTAGCCATCTGATAATATTCAGACATAAACTCTGGTAATTCTCCCGGATCACCGCTGAATACCTTTACGGGCAGAGCGGGATATCTGTCAAATGCATTTACATTAGCTTCCTCTGCCATTTGATTATCCAGTTTTACTCTGGCTCTAGTTCCTAACGCTATTTTGTTTTATTTCAATATCTACCCGCTGATAATTTTATCACGTCGGGCTCACCAAAATGTTAGGTTCGATGGGTATGTATTCGAACTAACACAAAAACGTTTTATCTGATTCCAAATAATTTATAATGCGCGTAGGTAAATAAAATAACGAATATGATTTAAATATTTATTAACAAATATTTATTAAAGTTAGTTACACAATTGTTTATATAAAACACGCTGCTTTCTAAAGTACAGAAAACGGTTATACAAACCGCCCTAAAGAGTATTACTAAGAATCAAGGCTGGCCCTAAATGCGCCAACAGCCCGATATAGGTGAGCGGAAAAGAGATAGGGAGGTTTACCAAATTTTACGCGATAGTGTCAACCCAGAAAATGGTCAACACTTTAAATTATAAACGAAACAGCTACAAATACATGTGCTGACGTTGCAATACCCTTTGATATTAACTTAAATTAATGAATATAATTATATGTATATAATTCAAAACAAAATTACTAACTACTTAGAAATCCAAAGAAAAAGGGATAAAACCACAGATGGGTTATTTGAACTTAATTTCTGGTGGATAGTGTTAACTTCCTTGTTTCGATTATTTCTCCAACAAAGATTGGAGATGAGATTTCTTTTTGTAGTTTTGAATAAAGAAAATTCCAAAATCCGAACTGTAAAAATTAATTTTTTCGATCGATTAATATTTAGGGTGAAATTCTGTCTACTGTTAAATTCCCAATTAGACTGCAAAATAAATGTCAACTGACACAAATTGGTTTCAAATCAAATCGATTGCTTCTTTACCAATTTTAACTACTGCGCCTATGTTTCTTTCTGGTCTACTTGTCTCAATTTTTTGTCCCCTGATCTAATTTTTCATCTAGTATTTATATAAATTTATTTATTTTAAATCTATTAATAGTAATTATTTAATTACTATTTTTATTATATATTTTTAAATAATTACTATTTTTGTTACAAATCTATTTTTAGTAATTATTTATTACTATTTATATTTTAGTTCCAATTTTAGTAATTTTTTAAATATTATTTATATTATAATTCTAATTTTAGTAATTAATTATTATTTAATTTCAAAACCTTTAATTCCGGTTCCTACTGAACCCCAACAATATAATAATAATAATAATAATTTATTTTAATTAAAAAATTTCTCTAAGAGGAAAATATTTTTACAGCACTTATGTGCTTAAATTTTATCATTATTTGGGACTTTCGTGCTTTTTGATTTTCATTTATTTTGCCGCTATCTGGACAATTGTCCAGATAGCGAGATTTTAAAATTTATCTATTCATTAATTTACTTGATAAATGATGCATCCCTCCCAGTGTTTATTAACTGGACGAAATATTTATCTTGGCATAGATATGTGTTTGATATATATGCGTCAAGAAGTAGATAAGATTAACTGTGGATATGAAGATTCGTGCTAGAATACAGGAAATGATGTCATTCGTTTTTATAATTTCGCCGTATGTACTTAAACAAAGGTGCATGCATGTGATGAATCAATGTATATGTGTGTATCTGTGCATGTGTCCATATGCGAGACTGGTATTAGGACCTACCCAAAACCGCTTGTCATCGTTGTTCGACAAGGCTCTTTTATTATTTTTAAAAGTAAAGAGCTGGTGGTTGCGCGTCCCTATTCTCGTTTGTGGCACCGTATATACTACGCTGTTGTTGTAGCAGTCTAAATAAGACTGGTGCCCTATCTCAGTGTTCACTAACTGAACTCCTTTAGCCCTAAGTTTTGCCTTATCTTCTAAAAACTATAACACTTAGGGCGCAAGAAAACCCACTCGCTATAGCCCAGCCTTTTACTCTCATCCTTAAACTTCCCTATTACCGAATCCAAGTTCTTAGAATACAAAGGATGATGTATCTAGTAGGCTGTCTCTTATCATTGCCGGTAAAAGAGTGTCAAGCTTACAGTGCTTTATCTCTAAGAAAAAGGAGTCGGTGTCACCGGCAACAATATTTATTTCACAATTAAACTCTGTCCTATATTTCGTCAGTTCATTATATTGCAGTTCATACATCCTCAGTTTAGACAGATCTAATACTGATTTACCGATGTAACTAGGTCTGTTTAAACATATAGAGTCCTTATTCAGATGTGCCGCAATCAAGTTCTCATCAATTCTGATTGATTTCTTGAAAGTTGGCTTTGAGACATATACAATCATCTTTTCAGCTGATTTCGTCAGCTGGATATCTTGATAGGTTCTCATAATTCCCGTTTTCGTCGCCCAGAATAACAAATCATGCTGTGTCGATAAGCTCATCTCGCTAGAGGGAGGTCATTTGGAATGGTATTGAGTGGACTTGTCCTCCATGACGGTGTGAGAGTGGTGGGCAGCGATACCTGTGACTCTTAGATGTGTCATGACAGATAAATTATACCTCATGCTATCAATAAAACGAACAGGCAATTTGTTAATATACGCGATGAGAGAGATGAATTTTTCGGTAGTGGTCGGAATAATATTTAATTCCCCAGAAGGAAATTTTTCAGACCATACTTCAAAATATGATGGAGATCATACCCCCTCAAATTATGAAAGACAACAGGTAACTGTTTCTGAATTCGCCGAGAAACATTACATTTCCTACAAGCAGCACCTATATACTTACCTGAGAAGTGGCAATGGTCCCTAAAAATTATCTCTAATTTCCCCATCTTTCTCGAACTGGATGAGGACGGTGAACTGAATTTTAACGGTGCCCATACCTTTGATTTCGGCAATTAATTTATTTATAATCTTATTTGTAAGGGAAATTTGCACCAAGTTATCTTTTTCGACATTACATCGTAAATTTTTTCGTGCACCCTTAAAATCTACTTCTATTTCGGGTTCATCGTCAATATTGATCGAACCACCTATTTGATTATATATTGAATCACCAGTTGTATTTATTTTAATAATTTTAGATGGAACACCAGACCCAAAACTAACAGCAGGCCGTTTATTATTATTTATCACAGGAGAAGTATTTGTAGATATATTTTTTGTTACAGGTCGCGTTTTATTATTTACATGTGTATTATTTACAGGTCGCGTATTATTTATAGGTGTTTTACTTTTTATTATATTAAAAAGTCTCTTTTTAGTAATTGTATATTGATTAAGATGACTCTTATGTAACATATAAAAACACTTATATTTTGGGATGTCTCGCATATTGGACAAATATAGTAGGTGATGCCATAGAATGTATGACCATAATATCTTTTCATTACCTTATGGCATAAATTCGAATGGCCTAATGAGGATTGGCAGTAGTTACGATATAATTTACCTGTTAACGATAAATTATTAAAAGAATGTAAAAAATATGTATTTAAAAGTTTATATAAAATATTATAATGTAATTATTATAACCAATTGTTATTAGTTAGTCTATTTCTATCATTAGAAAATTATAAAAAAGGATTAACTAATAACATTGAATAATAATCTGTAATATTCTTTATGTTCAAAGTTAGTTGTAAACTACTTTGAACATTATTATAAGAGTTGTAAAGTATATTTATTGAGGGCAATTATTATTATTATTATTGTTATTATTATTATTATTATTATTATTATTATTGTTGTTATTATTATTATTATTATTATTATTATTATTATTATTATTATTACAATAATTATTATTATTAGAGATAAGAAGGACTTACGTCATCTGCTATCGTTTACAGAATTAGTGCTACTTACATCATTTCCTTCATCGAATAACCACTACCTCTATACCTCTTCTGCTCAGATGGCTACTGACAAACACGCAAAACAGAGATTCACGACATTCCCGACACAACTTCACATCGCAGGTTTATCCTTACCACTCATCATCAATTCCACCCTCAAATTCCATCCCCATCCACTCAAGAATTTCATACTGGTGAACTTCAGCATCAACGGGGTCATTTTAAATCAGTTAACTCGTCAATCAACAACAAGAAAATATATTTATATAGTACAACAAAAAAACAATCACAGAGTATTGGGTGAGGCCCCTACAAAGATCTCATCGAGATCAAAGAAATCTCGGGCATCTTCTTCCCAAGAAGTGTTCGTTGGAGGCACCACTCGGAATGCCGGTGGAGAGCAGGATAGTACATCCATGGGAAGTGCCGGGGGTTGTTGCTTAACCGCGGCGATCAAGGTCGCTTCTCTCTCGGTTTGGAGAGCCCATCGCCTCTTAGTCCGCTCGGCCGGAGGTTGCCGGCGCTTAGTAGTTTTTGTCGCCTCCGGAAGAGTGACCGGGGTCGATATGTCCGTTACCTTCGGTGCCGCTTGGCTAGTGCCCGTGAAAACGACGTCTGAAGAATTGGTTGGCCGTGGGGCGTCCTAATTATTAACATATGCCCGTTTAGTAGACGTAGCTGGAGTCATCAATTTGAAATGATGATGTGCGAACACATTGTCCTCCTCTGCGATGGGAATATCTACTATCTTTTTCGTAATCGACGCCTGCACATAGACTTTGTGCAGCGCCTCCGACTGTTCTTTGATCAATGTTCGCAGTGCTCGACTCTCCTCGATCAACTCATCGCGGCATCTTTCTGCGCGAGTGAGTCTCATTCTCACCTCCTTCATTTGCGCGGGGGAGAAATATGTCCCTTCTAAGTGATCTGATTTCTTTTTGAGAAGGCCATTCTGTGCCTGAAGAGTTTTAATGAGGAGATTCTTATCGGCACAGGAAAAACACGGTCGTAAGATAGTTGCGGTTGCTGGAGTCTTGGACATTTCTAAATAATCAAAAGGAATTTATCAAGATCATGTCTTTCACTGCTAACCACATAATAATCATCATGCCTAATCAGGTTTCGCAATATTACTAAAGGAAATAATAAGCGGGCCGAAAACCAATCAACCTCATTTACCACGCGTATGTCGGAGAAAACTCGGAGCTTCGACAAATTTAAACCGTGAATGTTAAATTTATTTTTATTCGTTTATCTACGCATTTTATTACATCCCCTTTTTTGGCGGACGCGACGACTATTCTCGGAAAAGTGAGGTGGATTTATATTAAGACCCTACCCTGTAGGAGTTCCATTCATGCGAAACTAAATTTCTGATCTCATTTTCAGTACCCAGATTTGAGGAATGTCAGAATCAATCTGCCTTATTTCACGCATACGAAGGTTGTAAAGACTAAGCGGTGAGATAAAATTTTAATCAAAAATCATGATATCTATGGCATTCCTACGTGGGTTCCCGTTTACTGCTGGGAGACAATCCGTTCCGAAACCCAGGGAAAATATTCGATCTAAATTTACTATTTACATGTGCATAATAATCTAAGTTAATTATAATAATTGGCACTTAAACCATTTAATCGGCATTCGTGATTTTATCATTGCACTTTTAGTTTTTAATAATCTACTCTGTCCTCCAATCATAGGAATAGAGCCGCCTGGTTACACTTCTGATATTATTGTGTAGATGTTTGGATCTCATGTTGAATTACATTACAATTTGAGTGAGATTAGATCTGCTGGTGAGTACTATCTTATCATCTGGCTCTATTCGCCGATCGTACTAATACGGCTGCTGAATTTCGGCGATCGATTTTGACCTAGGTGCAACTTTGCGTGTGATTGTTATCGAATATGAAAATTTGTGGGTGTGGATTCCCAACCGTATACGTTCGGGTAGTGCTGCCGATCGGATGGCTAATTCTATCAGGAACACCAAATCGCTGATTATATTTGTCCCTATGGCGTTCACATCGCCTGAAAAACTCTTTTCAAATGCTTGTGGTGTTTTAACTGAAAGTGTGAATTGGTTGTCAATAGTGAGTTTATCCCGGACCATGGGTTAGGGTTCATACTGAAAATGGAATTATTTCTTTTGTCAGCCATCTCGAACCCCGAGTACCCCTCCTGATGATTTTAACGAGGTCAAAGTGATTATAGTGCAAAACAACTAGGTTCGTTCTTACGAGATTGATTCAATAGGACCGATTTGCAGTGAAAGTAAACTATCCTCACTTTGCTTAACATGCACCAATGACACTAAAATCTTGGAGAACAAGGCTCGTGAAAGCTTGGATCGTAATTTCTGAGAGAAATAAACTGACGTTAGACGCGCTTTTTCGAGAACTGAGGGCATTTTCCATATTTGATTTCTCCTATGGTACCTCCTCAATACAAGTGAGGGCATTTCCCGTATTTAAAAAATCATTATTGGATTCGTCATCTAAGTCCACATTAAACTCTAAATGTTTTTTTAAAAATAATATACAAAAATAAAATAAATTTACTTTCATGTCTAGCAAAATCATTTTCTCCTTCATTTTCATTTTCTCCATCATTAGGGGCATCAGTTTGCCCAATAAACACGACATCATCGTCGTCGCTAATTGTAATCGGTTCTAAAAACAAAATTAATTTCATAAAAATTAAAATAATAAAATTTACCAAAAATCCGATCCACATTCAATATTGTTTCATCCTCGGTTACTTCGAACCAGTCAAAAGGATCTAAATTAAAAAAAATAAAATAGAATAATAATAATAATAATAATAATTTACTATTAGTCAAAAGACCTCGTAAGATATTGTTATTCGATTTGTTAGCCATTAAATTTGTAATTTTGAAATTTTAAAGATTTTGAAAAATTATGACAAATTTTAGATTTGTAAATGTTTATAAAGAGAATGAATATTTTCCTGTCCCAGCCAATGAGCATTTAGACACACACACATAGAAACTGAATATTTTACTCTCTCAACCAATCACATGCATGCATGCATGCAATGTAAATTACACTGAAATTTCATGTGACTGCCTTTGTTAGTCATGCCTTTGTTAACTTGCACTGTGCATGCTCCAGGCATATGTGGTCTTTATGTTGAATTAATAATATTTATCTAAATAATAATAAAGTTAATTAAAAATAATAATATTTTTCAAAATAATAATAATATTAATAATAATAATAATATTAATAATCACAACAAAGGAAAGGATACATTTATTAAACATCAAATTTTTTATACAATAACCAAGCTAAACAATGTTGACCACATGTTTGGGTCATTAGATTTTGAAACACAGTTTTATTATACACAATAGGTTTCCCATTGTTTGTAGTTTTGATATCAACAAAGCCGGGTAATAAAAACCCATAGGATCGAACACGAATATATTACTCATATATATAGCTATCCAATGTTCTCCGCCAAGATGAGACGATTGAGTATTGACGATTATTGCTTGATTATTGCTCAAATATGGAATTTTATCAAGAGGAAAAACTCCAACAAATTCATTTCCCAATATCTGTTTTCCGATTTTATTGACCTTAACAGAACTACTTTAATAAATTAACCAGTATAAAAACAACTTACTCCATGACGACTTTCTATATTTCAATATACATTTATACCAACACAGTTCTATTTGCAGTAATTTGAACTTCATTTTCAAATACTCCATATATTATAACATGTACCGGTTCAGTAATGGCTTTTGCAAACTTTATATTCAGTCGTAAATTTCCATTTTGGAGTAATTGACTCTGATTTAAATCAAAATCGGGGCTAAAACAAATATAAAAAATGGGTATTTGCTTTAAAAATCTTTAAGAGTTATTCCTCAATTCAAATTTATATCTAAATAACCTAGATTTCTAACAATACTCTGCATATATGTCGCACAGTAATTGTCATTCTCGAAATACTGTATAATCGAAATATGTATAATCAGTATTTTTCGACAAAGTCAATGATGTAACACCAAAGTTTTTGAAAATTGAGCTGGAAGCAGTATATGATCCATTATATTGTGTTTCACTTTCAAATGTTATCAGAATAAAATTAGGCATTCTTCTATCACCAAATATTTGTTCTTTGTAGAATGATGAAGCACCTTTAGCAATAGCAAATTGTACAATTTCCTTTGTTTTTAATGGATAAATTGCATGTTTTGAATTAAGACCCAATTGATGACCCGCTAATACTGAGGGGTCCACGGTCAAGGTTAAAGCTGATAAAGTTTTGACAGCATCATTTAAAGACTCGCTGACAAATTGATGAGTCTATGAATTTAACAACTAAGGAGCCAATCTTAGCAAATAGACTAAGGAATTTCTCGCTAGTTAAAGGACTAATATTCCCTGAATGATATTTCGAAAGGCCAAATTTCAAGATATGACGTATATCATAACCCTTTAAATTATGAAAGATTATGAAAAATTATGAAAGGAAGGGTATGTCTAATTTGCCTTGACGGATTGCAATCCTTGCAAGTTGCACCAAGAAATAGGCTGGTAAAATGGTCATGGTCCCTAACTTGACTAACTAAAGGCTTATTGCACAAATTACATGATGTGCCGTTTTCAAAAGCTAATTTCTATAAAAATGTTATGTTCGATGGGTATGTATTCGTACTAACACAAACGTATATCTGACTCCACGAATATAAATTATTACGCGTGTAAGTAAATAAATAACAAATATGATTTAAATATTTATTTAAAGTAAATAGTTTACAACAATTGATTATAATACAAAAACCTAGCTGCACACTAAAGAACAGAAAACGGTTATACAAACCGCCCTAAGAGTATTTCTAAGGATCAAGGCTGGCCCTAAATGCGCCAACAGCCCGATATAGGTGAACGGAAAAAGAGAGAGGGGATTTACCGAATTTTATCCGCGATAGTGTCAACCAGGAAAATGGTTAACACTTTAAATTTTACTCAAAGCGAAACAGCTACAAAAATGTGTGCTGATGCTAAGTCCCTTTAATTAAGGAAGTGATTAACAATATGTGTATATTTATATATATGAAAATAATTATGTAATATCAACTAACTAATTTATTCCAATGGATCCAAAATTCCTTAAGTATTAAATTTCCACATTTTCACAAATATAGAATTTCCAATATCTTCTGAATGCTAAATTTCCAAAATTTCCCAAAAATTGATTAAATGTCAAATTTCTAAAATTTCTGTTCCAAAAATATTCTGACTGAAATCTGAATCGATATCTTTTTATTTATCTATTTTGATTTGACAATTATTGGTTCCCCTTTTTTCTCTCCCTGAGCTAAAATTTACACTGGTATTTATACCATTTTATTTACTTTATTTTATTAATTGTAATTATTTAATTACTATTTTTATTATTTATTTTTTATACAAATACTATTTTTGTTATAAATCTAATTATAGTAATTGTTTATTACTATTTATATTTTGATTCTAATTTTAGTAATTGTTTTCTATTTTAGGTAATTTTTAAATACTATTTTTAATTAATTATTATGTAACTCTAAAACTTTTAGTTCCGGTTCCTACTGAACCCCAACAAAAATACGGCATCACTATCATTTCAATTTCAGTAAGAAATTGATCGACGCAATCTAAACCAGCGAAAAGTTTATAAATTTTTACGCCTGTAAAATTAATAATAAAAAGCATACCAGCGGAAATAGGCAGGTGACGTTAAAAGTATCGAGTGTCCTTAGGTAAGATAGCCTCAAAGTCGGCGTAAATAACAAAGGGAGGAGTAAATTCCAGCTATTTATTTTTCGGCAATATGTACAATGTAGAACCCAGTTGATTTTTATTACAAAGATCCCTATTTCTATTAAAAGTATCATCATTCCTAAAACAGTCTAAACACCTAGGACACCACTGGCTATAGATCCTAACAGGACTAATTGAACTATTGCTTCAATTAAGGAATCTATTTAGGTCTCTGATTGCTACATAATGATAATTATTCTTTTCAATTACCGAATGGATCCTCTTGTGACTATAAATCCATTTTGGTGTTGCTCCAAAATATCAATAATAGGATGCTTCTTAACTACATCTTCATCAGAAATATCTATCAAGACCTTTTCGTTGTGAGTAAGAGCATTAATACTATAACTGGGATTTTGTTGTTCAAATTTACTTATATTTGCGAGTTTCATGGCATATCATTAGGGTCAAATTTAATTTGTGAAAAATCGTGGGACGTAGGACGATTTCTATATTTTCTATTTACACTTTCATATTTAATAATTGGCGGGATGCAAAAGTGGTCATTATTAACTACATTTATAAGTATACTTTTATTTTCTAGATAGTGATTGTGTTATAATTGAGGAATATGTTGCTAATTCGATGCCCCCAAAAGATTATTAATTATTAAAATATTAATTCATGGTTTATTTATTCTTAATTGTCTTTTCAAAGGAAATTTTATTGTTGATGTTAATGAGGATGCAGTTTTTGTTGATGATTCTACTGCTTATGTTGATTATGCTGCTAAAGCTATTGAATATTCCACAAAGAAGATTAAATGTATGTATTATATTCTATTTTTTATTTAAAATCACTTTAAAAAAAACTAATATTTTCCAATTATGAAATTTGCATTTTAATTCAAATATTATTTTTAATAAAAATTACTTTAAAGTGTCAAAATAATATTTATGTTTTAAAAAAATATGAGAAGTTCAAAGTCAAACTCATCAAAACTATATTAATCATTACGCAACATTACATATTATGTGCTCTTGATGTCACGCAATAAACCATATAAAAACCCTAACAAAGTGAAATGTCATTATTATTTTGAACTCATTTTATGCAGTCTCCATAAAATTGAATACTAGTGCAGAATTTGATTTGATATTTTTGATGGATTAGTAAATAATAACGATAAAGAAATAATATTTAGATTAGTAATTATGTTTGATTTTAAAAAAATTAAAATCTACAATTAAAACAACATATTGAAAAATTCAAAATTTGTCAACTATATGAAAGATCTCTTTCAATCATTTATTAAACAAAATAAATTCTATTGCTAAAATTGTTTATTTTTAATCATTACCTAAATAATCTGCAAATATTTCGAACTTTATCAATGATGTTTTGAAAAATTAAATCAAATTCATCATCTCCATTTTTTAATTCCGAGTCCAAACCCTAGTAAATATCAATAACAACAAGATGATCAAACTATGGATTGGATTTATCGAATTAAATGACATAATAATAAAAGCAACCAATAGCCGAAATAAAATTTTTGATTTTTTATTGATACAGATTGATAGTCAAAAATAATATCAAATTGATAATTTCTAGAGGACTGCATGCAGCCCGCAGCCCATAGTTTGCCGACGCCTGGTCTAGATTATGTTACGGACGAGATAAAGAAGAGTCCAGTGAGATTGTAACAGTAAGGTGATGAAACAAAAGTATTATTAAAGGGTTTGGTTAAAGCAGTGTATCCGAATGTTTGAAATAAAAATGGACGTAGATAATGAGTTAAGAAACATGGTGAATCAAATGAAAAACAGACTTCCTAGATTTTTGCAGAGATTTGGTGAAAATAATAATTTTTGTGATAATGAGGTAATAGAGAAACTGACGGACAATGATATTGATAAAGAAGAATTTAACTTATGCAGTTTTTGAAATTGGAACTCATACGATTGCGGAATCAGATAATTTAGAAAATTTGATAGATATGGCTATTCGAATATTGAATGAAAAAATGGATTTTGGAAGAGGTTGAACAATTTGTTTACATCAAATAAAAATGAAAGTAATGAAGTGAATTTGACACACAGATCGCTAAACGAGAAAGTAAGTCCAGAGTTGAGAAAAGCAATGATATTTTCATAAACAATGTTTATGATAATTATTTTATGTGCAAACTAGTTGCCAAACTGGAGCATTTATTCTTGTTTACGATGTTAAAACCAATACGTGTAATTTATCACACTTCAAAACTATGACTTTCAAGGAATTAAGCGGTAATAGGTAAAATAATTTGAATATGAATTAACAAAATGTAGCAATTAAATCAACTTCCAGCCATCATGACAATTTAAAAGAAAACAAGAAATTTTTTCGAAATTCGCCAAAATAATATTCTTTAAAACAAAATCTAGAAAAACAGAAAAATTAATCAATTAAAACTAGAAAATTAAAATTACCACAAAAAATTACCTCGCATCTGTGTACACACATCGCGTCTTACTTGCTGTCTATTGCCCGAACCACTAATGCTTCAGATTTTATTAACATTTCTGACATTGTCAAAAACATTCCCCAACTGGTCAATCCTGAATTTTATTATGTATCGCGTCTGTGTGCGCATTGAGTATTGATTATATGTTTTCTTTTGGGTTGAGCACACAGACGAGAGGTAAAGTATATTGGATTTTTATATTTTTATTAATTATTTTGTTTTGAGTTTAGAGAAGTTTGTTTTAAAATTGGTTTGTGGCGAAGAAAGATTTTTAAAAACTTCCGTTTTCATTATGAAATGGTTTAACTTAAAGAATGGATATGAATTCATAAGTGTCGACAATGATAATAGCTCTAGGGATATTTTTGTTCATTTTAAATCTAACGCATCCAGCAATGTAATCTCAATAACTGATCCAGAAGTTCTTTTCAAAACTCAAATTATGTTGGAGATATTTAATGCACCAATGAATGTTTTGAAGACAATGACCATAGAAATGTTGATGAGCAATGAAAATTCAAATATTGACCATTATGACTATGGAAATGTTTACGGGAATAACAATGATGTATGTTTTAATTCAAGAAGTTCTTTCTTTGTACACCTCAGATCATTCCTCGGGTATCGTTCTGGACTTTAGTGATCCTATCTCACACACTATGGCAATTTATGATACCTTATCATGTGGTTCGACAATGTATTCCTGGCGTTGCTGTTCGAATGCACATCTCAACTCCATTTCAAATTTGTATGAGAATTTACGACCCAACTCTTTGTCAGTCACATCTGCACTTATCAGTATTGCATTTATCGCTCGATTTGCCGAATTTTTTAATTGAATCAAAAAATCCATCAAAGTGATGATCTGATGGAGGATTGAAAATCCACCTGCATTGATGCTTTGAGCTTTATAGTTGTCGATTACGAAAAAATTTATTTTATAAATATTGGGATCATTGTCTGAAATCATCATTTTTGGCATTCCTCGCCTATCATTAAACCTCATAGAAGCCGGAATGAACGAATCCGTATCCAACCCATATGCAATTTTAATATCCACCACCCTTGACTTTAAACTTACGAATAGGCAGTTATATCTTTTATTTCCCACCTTTCCTCTACCTACATTAGCTTCAAACAATCCTGCAAGGTTTACAGCCGAGTGAACAAAGGCTCTTAATGTTTCTGAAATCCTAGATGCTGGTAATTTTACTCATTCATACACATTGGGTAATTGGTCTCACATTGTCTGATCATCGGTTTAGCCTTCAAAATCCAATATTTTTCGTTCAAAATACTCAAGATGTGTTGCCTTTCTCCATAATGGTTCAAACTTTCATGACAATCTTTTATAATTAGTCTAGTGATCCAACTCGTTTGAGATAAAATTATTGGAAATTTAATCTCCTATGGTGTTTTGGAGGTTTTGACCAGTTTGCACCTTCTGGTTTCCATTTTTTGTGATGATAACAATGGAAACTAAAAAATTTAATTTAACTTGGGTTCACCTAATGATAACTGTTATATTTTGTTTTTCGTGTTGATGATTTAATTTAATAATTTAATGAATTTGGAAAATAATTTAACGAATTTTATTTGTTTAAATATTCATTGTTTGAAAAACTTAAATTTTGTTTTAATTAAAATTTGATTTAGTGAATTTAACATAAAAATTATTTGTTTTCTAAATTACTTGAATTAGTTGGATTATTTTTATATGAATTCAATTTGGAAGTAATTCAATGATGATTATTGGTAAAAGAGGTTCTGGGAAAACTATTTTAATTAAAAGTTTGTTAAAAAATTTGAATANCGTTTGTCTCTTATTTATCATTGATGTGTTCTCTCCACGTAAAGGTATGGAAAGCATTCAGAAAGTTCAAAATATTAACTCCGTAAATCTGTTGAGGTCTCGTTAGTCGAAAGCCAAAACCTTACTGGTTCTTATATATATATATATATATATATTTAAATTATTTATTTATAATCAAAAATTACCAAGAAAAATGTAACAATTTCTTCTAATTTCAAATCAAATATACAATAATGATACACCTAACTGCGAAATATAACATTATCTATAATCTAAAAAAAAATCAATAAATATATATTATAGGAACACACAAACTTACCTGTGTGTAGAAATTTAATGCTGCGAAATTTAACATATTTATTATAGGAATCTAAAAAGTGAGAGAAAATAATTAAGCATACAAGCACAGCACACATAATGAAAAATACATACAAAATTAAGTAAAGTGTTTTTCATGCGAAATATACATTGATTAACATATAATTAACATATCAATATTTTCAAATTATTTAAAAAGTTATGTACAAAAAAAATTTTGAATCAGATTCTGACTGCTCTACCTTGAGCTTTAGGGAAAAAGAAGTAAATACATCGTAATGTTGGGCCAAGCTCTGAAAGTGTTGAAAGACAAGTCAAGGACGAGAAAAGAGACCACACAAAGGAATAGAGTAAATAAAAATAAAATTTACAGAAAACTACAGAGAAATATAGGAAGAAACAAATTAAATAACAATAAAGAAATAGGAATAACTAAATAAAAATAATAAAACTTTTAAGATGGAAAATAGGACAAAAAGGAAATCACCCAATAAGCACAACAATAAAAGGAAAATAAAATAGCAAAAATTTAAGAAAAATAAACGAGAATTAAGGAAACAAAATAAAAATAAAACCATTCGTAAGTCTAATTAAAACAAAAAATTATATTACAATAAAATAGCAATAAATCCACAGGAAAAAATAGGAGAAAAATAATAAAAAATAGGAAAATAAATAAAATAATAATAAAAATAGGTAAGGTCGTTAAAATCCAGTATATTATAATAAAAAACACATAAATAATAATTAATAATAAAATTACAAACAAGTCGTGTCCTGATTGGACGAAAAATAATATATAAGCAACGTGGAAAATTAGAAGATCACCACTTTTAATCCACGATTGCAGGAACCACTTTAACAAATACTCTACAGAGCCACTTCATAGTCAATACTATAGCATCGAACAGGAATCATCTAACGGAAACCGACATCAAACTTATTCGGATTTACCGGACAGAAATCGAATTTTAGCGAACAAAACATTTCAGTTGAAAAACTATTCGAGGCACTTTGATTTACACTTTCAACACTTTCAGAGGAAATTTTAGTAAGTGGTATTGAATTTTGGATGATTAATGTTTAGTATATTATGATTGAATAAGGAATAATAACAATAATTTTATTTAAATAAAAATTTGAATTACAAAGATGCCTCTTTTTCGATGGAACTGATAACGGAGTGGTCCGGGAATCGGATGTGATGCTGCGAATTGGGAGGAATTGCGAGGAGCATAAATGGGAATGAGTACGAAAAGTTTAATTCATTGAGGTCAAACGAGTAATTTTCTATGGAATGCAGCATTTTACGATCCAAATGTTAGAGAGAAATGCATTGCAGCATGAGGCATCATATCCAAAACTCGGACGTCGCGGTCGCCAGGTAGATGATTTTCATTTTGTAATAATATTTTAGTAGAATTGATTTACTCATTCCATTTTTTGCGATAATTTATCATTTTATATTTGACGATGGAAGAGATAGATTCGTCCTTCCTGACGGTCTAAGAGCGGTGGCAGAAATGTATGCCGTTCTTGGGTAGGTCAGGAGGGATGAAGACATCTAGCGGGAGATAGGAACGCATCGAGAAAGATTCTCTCACCGAGTGAGATCAGTGATCGCATTAGAAAATGCTGTCCATAGAGAATTTGAAGCTACTACATTTGATGCTAATGATAAATCCATAGAGAACTCCCGGAGAAACTGTGAACTGAACATTTTCATCACTAGGTGCGATGGCATCTTATTAAGCTCCAATTTGCCAGGGCTATTCCTTAAGTCTTCGAATAGTAGCTACTTGAACAACCATGGATAGTAGTCTTCAGTTACGCGAAAATTCCAATAATATTCCTGTAAACTGTCACTATGATTTTCCCAAGATTTGGATCGCCAGGACGTTAGCTGCTATATCCATCGTCGATGCACTTTTAGAGTTAATTATTGACTCTTGGGTTACTGATAAGCATTTCTTCCTGAAAATAAGGTAAACAAATCATGACGAATTATCAGAATACTTACTACAGGCATAAGAGAAACCGCTGTCAGCGTTATCGGTTAATCGTTGAACGAATTTTATCCAGTTTATAGTTAACCGTATTAGATAACCAGCAATAATCTGATGGGAGAGATAGTATACTAATTTCCGCGACGGTTGTTAGGTGAACGCATTGGCAGATGTTGTCTTGAGTCAACAACACGATAGTGAATTTGATTATCGATTCTGGTTCACCCGTTATCCTCCTGATTTGCCACCCACTCGTGATGTTTTGATTCTGCTCTCCCAGTTTGTCTAAGGTTACTGTCTGTCTAGGAAAACCGATATAATTCCACATTGCCTCGACTTGAAAATGCAAATATATATACACACACTAGTCAACTGTGCACAAGACAGCATAGGAGTCGATCTACGATTGGGGTAGTAAAATTTTTGATGACGTGATAATACGAATTTTCTCAAGAATAGCGAGACGGTATGCAGGAGCGAGGGATTAGATTTCCTCAACTCAACTTAGTGTATTTGCTAATTCTTTCTAATAGTACAGACAACTAGCCGATTCAATAGTCTATGCACAACAACAGATACCACGATGGATATCAGCGCACATAAAAATTGCTCATAACGCATGACTACAGGTAGGCGTCTCCGTGACAACGATCGCGACGCATTATTTAAAATGAACAGATTTTAATTTTATAGTCCAACTCTAACCGATATATTTCGTTTAATTTTATAAATTTAATTGAGTTAATAACACAAGCAGATACCAGTCACAACGAATTCATTTTCTATAATATTATGCACGCCTAAATCGACAAACTACAGTAACGAAAACATAAATTTCTTTAATAATAGGAAACACGATAAGGGGAATAAGGTCGATCGAAATAAATGAATAAACATGTTTTGTACGGGGATTGTCCAGCCCGAAGGTAAATCAAAGGGGTGGATTTCATATCGAGTGAATTATTTTCAAGAATTCCCGTTTCCTTTTCTGAATTTATATGGATTGGGTGAATTAATTTGACTGCTTGCAATTAAATAACTGTGAAAATTGATAGACTGTAAGATTTTGAACTATCGTTGAATGGAATGCTTGATGAAGCTATAAAGCCACGTCTCAAATTGTATATATCACACGAACAAATGTTACGAATAAGCATAAAAACTGATTAAATCTTTAGATGACTACACCGTCCAACACTGCCAAGGAACTTCGCCCGTGTTTTTCTTGTGCAGACAAGAACGCGGATATCGCCAAACTCCACCTTTATATCGGGGCTCTCAAAAAGCGTATAGATCTATACGAAGGAACGTGGTTCTCCCCGCCACATATGAATGAAGAGCGGAGTAAGATTCTCAGGTTAGAGCACTGTAGAGACAGCCTCCTGGAGGAGAGCCGCTGTCAAAGGCTCACGATCAAAGCCCAGTCCGAAGCCCTCCACAAGGTCTATACGGAGGCGGAACTGGCCAAACGGGTGCGAGAATTTCCCGCTCTGGATGGAACAAATGTATTTCCTCTTCACCACCAGACATCTACATCTTCCACCGCAAGCTGCCAGGGGCATGGCTCACATCTGCCACCCATCCCAGCCCCAGTACTGTCGGGTTATCGGCCAATGGCAGGTGGTCCTTCCGATTCTATTCTGGCCCCAGTTCTCGTGGCACCCGTCGTCACATCTGTAGCAGAAAACAATCTGCCACCTCGCAAACGGAAGCGGCCAACCCGAGCAGAAAAGAATCAGAAGCGTAGAGATGCAATGGCAGCACTCGAAGCGTCATTATCTGCGGCGCAATCAACGAACCAAGAAATATCTTCCACCCATTCAATCCCCACGAAAGAAGTTTTTCGTATAGTTCCGGCAGAAGGCATCAAATATATATCGGACCGTCGGCTACCTGTTGACATCGATGAGATGATTGTCGAAGGAGAAGGTTTCGTGTAAAGTGACTTACAATCGGTCTTGATTCTTTCTTTCGAATTGCAAATCGATATTTCTTGAGAAACTGACAGCCTTGCATATTCTTGATTGATTTAAAACTCTGTTAATTTAGTAATCGTTGTGTATAATTTTGTTTGTGGCTTCAATATATTTTTGTTTGATTTCATTGTGGTACCTTTCCAATATGCATGATTGCGCAACCAGGGTGAATGAAAGGATGATGTGAAATAAAGGAAATTAGGCTGAAAGTCGTTCCCTTGGACCAGGATCGGACCGAGTTATACGTATGGATGTGGGTAAGTCCTTCTAAGGCACCCTGGAACCCGAATCGAGAGTGGGTTAATAGTAGTCCTAAGGCAGGGGCTCACCTGTTAACCAACTCCAACCCGTGTGGGCAGCACCAACGTGGAACACCACCACGGGCTCACATGAGGGAATATCAATGAAATCATTTGGAGTATGTTGGGGAAAGGCCTGAGTGGGATGAATGCGATTGTATGCCTGGTGATGATTTTTTCTTTTCTTTCCACATACGCCAACAGTAAGATTTAATTATAAAATAATTTAGAATATAAAATTTCTTTAGATTTACAGATATTGAAGAAGATCCTTCGACATCTTTGAATTTGCAGGAAAAAAATCGCAAATCGTAAATTTTAATAAATTATTTTAACAAATTAATATTTTCATAGAATTACAGAAATAGACAAAATTCGAAAGAAGATTACAAAAACTTAAAAAATATTTTATCCATTCTTTACTAAATGTATTTAAAAAATAAATGTTTAGTGATTACTTTACTTATTTATAATTATAAAAATATCTAACTTACATTTTTACGAAATAAATCCAAATAAATCCAAATAAAATATCATAAAATTCCTAAAAAAACACCTGAAATTTAATTATCAATGTTATATATTATCAATATTATAAATGCTGACTAACAGTAATATTTAAGAACTTGAATAATGATCTCATAATTATATAAAATCAAAATTCAAGTCCTAAAAATTACTTCAATTCAAAAACTTACCTTAAAACGATTTTTGAAAAATTGAAAAAATGAAATTAAGTTAACATTGTCATATAATTGGTGACTCACCTCAGGTGGTGTGCACACCAACTTATATTATAGACAATGTTAACTTTCGCGGTTAGGTGTAGTATGTGCAATTTTGTACTTGTGTGAATGTTATGTATACGTGTTGTGTTGCTTGCAGGTTTTTAGACGGTTCTGTAGTGTCAGTCTTATTTTATAACCTAATAAGGATTTACCTTTTTAGATTTTTTAAGAAAAAACGGTTTGAATTTTGGGCAATTAAGACTGGTTTTTGGTTGCTATTTATATTATTTTCTGTGCTTGCTGTGTTATGATAATTTTAGATAATTTTAGTAATATTCATTTATTTTATTGATCTTGCAATTTTCGCTGGATTGTTTTGTTGTCTACTTCATATTTGAATGTGATATTATTATTATTATTATTATTATTCCAATAACATATGTCTAATTGGAATTATTATCGAGTGCTTCAAATTGTGCTCCAATATTATTTTCCCAATTAAGACTAATTAATTAATATTTTATTTTTTATATTTTAAAGATATATACACATAATCCACATAAGAATAAAAACATAAAAATACACATGATAAAAACATAACCCCAAAATAAAAGAAATAAGATGCAAGATTAGATAGTCATAATAAATCAATAATTTAGTTAAGTTATCAGATGATTCAAACACCAGTATAGTCATTGTAAATGTTGATTATTCTTTAGGTTGTATTGGATTGGATTGTGAAATGATGTTAAGCGGGCTCCACATAATTATTCACTCTATATATGTTTGGGCCCACTTATAGTTCTTCGTGAGCTCGAACTCCTTTATTACTCGGCCCCTGTCATCCAAAAATTGATATATCTATACGATGGAGCTATATTCAAAATTTCAAAATATGTGAATGTAGAACAGACATCAACAGTTGCAAGATATATTAACGGAAGCAACTCAAAATTCGTGTCTAAAACAATCGATCTAAACTCATTCCTGAATTGAACTACACAAAAGCATCTATTCTATCTCTCAATGCTTCATGTTCGGTTGACAAGTCTCAGAAGATTTAACTAAATTACTGACGATTTATGATCCCGCTGGATATTTCAAATATTCACTGATTGGCTATTTCGTTGCGTTATCTCCACAGCCCTCTATGGATAAACATTGTTCAAACGTCATATCTACAAATTTTCTTGAAGTTGAATGGAAATAAAATCCATTAACAATGATGATAATGACAAATAAATATTCCTAACGATGCTAAGAGTCCTAATAAACCCAAGGATTAGATTTCTTCTGGAAAGAGGATCAAAGTGTTACAGCGAAAGAGAATTTAGTAAACGAAAGAACATTTATGGTTGCATTGTTGACAACAACCTGTTTGTAATCAGTTTGACTACTGAACAGAAAGGAATAAATAAAATTCCCAGATTAACCGATGTTGAAATGCCAAAAGGACTTGAACTAAAAGGAACATTTGAAATCCTTAAACCTTTTAGCTCAATTCTAATGAAACGATATCCAAACCACATGTTTAATTCTTCGCGTGAATTATAAGGCTATTTTACTTCATAACACTTTCATATCATCTAAAACTGGTTTCTATTTTAACAGACTGCTTCGGATGTTTATCTTTTCATTCTTGGTAAGTCATGCCAAGTCTTCAGAGAAAATCTTTGCTTGCTCTTCTTTAATCAAATTTTGTTCTGTTCTTTTAAGTGCCCAGTTGTCAGTTGCCCTGTATAGTTGATTGTCACTGAATTATTGATTTTTTATATTTGATTTTGTTGTAGTCTTACCGTTTTCTGTGGGTTTTAAAAGGTTTGGAAGCCTTTTTAAAATTAATTGAAGTGTCAATGTTTAAAATATTTTAAATTCTTGTAGAGTTCATAATATGTCCAGTAAAAAATCTATGACAACTTTTAGTTTATTCTCTGATGTCGTAAGTCGTTTCACATGTAATGACTGTAATACCACATAAATTAGAGAAAAATCAACGAGTTCAAGATCTTGCGTTATTGAGTGGAAACAGTAATATTATTGAGTGTAATATTTGTAAGTCTAAAATAGATATTTCAAATTTTAAAGTGTAATTTATAGGTTTGAAAAACTATTGTGAATGTATTTCTTGTGGGGACTTGATCATAATATCATTTTATACAAAAACCGACATACAAAATACATTAACAACGTGTATTTTCGGAAAATAATTAATTTTACTCGAAGTTATAAATAATATTTACTATTATTATAAGAACTTTTATTTCTTCCAATTTCACCACTGATTATTTTATCCATTTAATTAAAAAGAGAGTTTGAAGACTATAAATCAGTAATATATCGATGTTTGTGAATTTCACTTGAAAAAGGCAGTGCCAAAAATTTGTGAGTATGAACAAACATCGATATATTACTGATTTATAGTCTTCAAACTCTCTTTTTAATTCAATACAGGAATACCTCACATAGTACGGTTTCGATCAGTACGGTTTTGAAATTTTTTTTAAATTAATTGTTTAGAATTTATTCGTTATTATAAAATCATACGGCACGTGTTTAATAATTTGTTTTATTACGTTTAATTTCTGGTTTGTAATTTTAATAAAAAAATTGAATAAATAAACCGTAAAAAAAATTCACTAAGGATACATTCACGATCGCGCGATAATGGATCAAAGTTGTTGGTTTTATATTTTTAATCGTAGAGTATATATTTAGATTTTAATTTAAATAATTATTTTATTTTATTTACTTGTTTTTCATCAGCTATTTATAATATTTTAAAAATGAAATAAATTCTTTTTTTTGATTTAGTTGCAGTGAATTGGTATTGCCGGCTTATAAATTTCAATAAATATATATTTAAATGTACAACTGTGTTAAATATGCTTGTTTTGCTCTTGAATATCAGAAAAATAAAAATACATAACAAAATATTTTTGTTTGCTAGATTATAATCACGATTTTTAAATTTCTTAATAGGGGTACTAAGCCGTAAATTTATTAGCGCCAGAATGCCTCGAATAGTCCGGTTTCAAATAGTACGGCTAAATTCCAGAACCGATTAACCGTACTGTTCGAGGTATACCTGTATTTACTGATTTATATATATGTATTTACTAATAAACCTATAATTATAATCGTTTTGTAAAAGGTTATTTAGTATCTGATGATGACAGTCGAGTTGTTAAAATATATTACTAAGGCATTTTTGTTATTGTTATTATTATTATTATTATTATTATTATTATTATTATTATTATTATTATTATTATTATTATTATTATTATTATTATTATTATTATTATTATTATTATTATTATTATTATTATTATTATTATTATTATTAATATTGTTATTATTAATGTTTATTGTTATTATTGTCTTCTAAAAAGTTAAAGAGACAAAACGTTATTATTCCTAAAATTAAATTAGAACAAAAGGAAAGCCATTTGTATAAGAAGCACTTGTCATATTTTATTTGTCATAATTTAATTAGCAAGCCAGAAATTCTTTTTAAACAAAAGCTATAAAATAATATTACCAGTAATTATCTTTAAATAATGAACTTATGTTTTTATTTAGCTCTGGCCTTGCTACAATCTCACCCCCTTGATTGCATGACAAAATTGAATTGTGCCTTAAGCGCAGCTAATGTAAACCCATACTTTGTGAGGATCAACAATACCTGCTTCTTACCCAATTCTAAAGTTTCCCATGTCGGTGTCAAGTCATCGTCTAGAATTTTCAAAAAATTAACAGTTCGATCATTTTGTTTCGGCTTTCCTCCGGAATTGATGTAGATCCGCATTCGTATCTCACAACAACAAACCGTTCCAGTAATGATCTGATCCATGATCCTTCCGTCGAGGGAAACTTTCCGTAGCATTTTACTGAATGAATGGGGAACCTTTCATCCGATTATGATGAAAGTTACAGTGAAGGATTATAATGATGAAATTGCTGTTGAATTAGTTTTCTCAGTCCGCAAGCAAGATGATGTGGAATCCTGGTTTACAGTAAATAACCTAATAACGTCTATGCCATGGGATGTCACCTATATGAAGGCCAGTAGCTATACATATTTTTCTGTATTCGGTAGCGACTATGGAGTCAGATTCTATATTAGTACATATAATTTTGCGTGTTCCTTAGATAAAGGATTCTTTGGAGTGTCTCTCAAACCGATGAGCTGCAATTACGGCCTAAAATGGTTGAATGGCACATTATTCAAATTACCACAAATATTTTTTGTTTTAAACAATCGTGGAACTGATGATTTGATGCGAAGCTTCACGAAGCCTTTGAGGTACCTGGAAATAACAGGTACCTATGATCAGGATGTTTCGATATTTTACTGACATCTCTCTCATATTCTAAATATATTTTCAATGAATATTTGTTTTATTCTGTCTTTATTACACATAAATTAGTACTAATAAAAATGATAAAATTATATTGATCTAGAGAAGGGTCCAGTTTTTATGATCTGTCAGTTATTTTAGGAATTTTTTATTAATTTCCATTTATTATTATTTATTTATTTTCGCTTATTTTGCAAAAATTGGATGTAAGAAATTATAAGCATAATAATTTTGTTTTTGTAATAATTAATATTAATTTGTTTTACTGTGATCATTTTGAATTAATAAACTTTATTTAAATGTTTTTGGAGTATGAGGAAGTTTTATGATGAAGAAATTTTTAAATTGAAAATTTTAAAAAATTAAAGTTTAGATTAATTTTTTAAAAAAACAAAATAAGAAGATATTTTAATTAAAAATATCTTCGTAGAAAATTTGTTTAAATAAGAAAGATTAAAGAAGATATAATTTGATTTTGACATTTATTGAAATAAAGTTTATGGAAACAAAAACTGACTTTAATGTTTTACAGGATGAACCTCCTAATATGGTGGCAGCGGTAAACACGGACGCAATCACCGAAAGATTGCTACCAAAGGTATTCTGCCAAGGGGACGATTTGGAAAAGTTCATTAAAAGATGCGAAATTTATTTCGACGCCAAGGGAATCACGCAGAAGAAAGACCAGGAAAGATTAACATCTTGCATGATTGATGAGGATCTCCTGGAAGTGTACGCCAAAACACTGAAAAAAGCCGAAGGATTCCAGGCTAGGTTGCGATTGGCATTCGATCGCGAAAGAGATGTTTTAAAGGATCTACAAAACTTGTTGAATTACAAGCGGAAGGGTGAAGAAATAGAAACGTATTTTAAAAAGGTGGAGGACCTTGTTGATAGGTTGTTTGAAAATAAAGAATTTACCAAAGAGAAATTAACAGCAAGGATGTTAATAGTATGTGCGGAGAATAAAGAAGTTGAGAAAGAAGTGATACTACGGAAGATAAAAAGCACAGAAGAAATAAAGGAAACACTAACTCTGATGGACAAAGTAGACAAGCAAAGAGAGCAGATAAACAGTATGAAAAGTCACGCCAGAGTGGTCTATCAGGAACCACAGGGAAGAGTACAATACAAGAAGAAAGAACAGAGAGAAGAAAGTATCCGAAGAGAAATGCCAGAATGCTGGTTATGCCACAAAATAGGACACACGAAAATTGATTGTCCAATAAAAGGTAAAATAGAATGCTGGACATGTCATAGAAGCGGACATATAAGTAGAAACTGTCCAGATAAAAAAAGCTCCAAGATGTTTTGGGTGTGGGAAAGAAGGTCATATAAGAAGATTGTGTCAGGAAATACGTTGTGAAAGATGTAGCAGAAATGGTCATAGATCCGAGGAGTGTTATACAAAGATGAGGTACGGGAGAGCGACGGAGAGACAAAGATTCACGGGAAACAGATACAGTCGGATAAATGGTATCGAGGAAGAAGAAGAAGGGGAATCGTGTGTAGAGACAAATGAAGATAATTTTAGGAAGACGTACCCAAACAACAGGGCTCCACCAGTAGAGGAGTTGGTTGGAGCCATATTCTAACAGAAAATTTGATGGGATATCCTCAAGGGGCAGAAAAGTGGGAGAATGTTGGAAGGGTAAGCGAGAAAGTATACAGGTTCCTAAAGAGAGAAATGTTTGAAGAGGAAGTGGAAAGAATTGGAACCATTGAAACGGAGCAGGTTGTTGAAATTTTGTATAACAGAATGCAAGGAAGGCCTAGTATAACAGTAAGGATGAATGGGGAAAATTTCGACTGTTTATTAGACACTGGGGCAAGAATCAATGTAATGAGTGTGAACTGTTTCAACAAGCTACGAGGACAACAATTGACGAAAAGTGACGATAAGTTACGATGCGCAAACGAGAGTACGATCGAGACAATAGGAAAAACGAAGGTGCAAGTAACTATTGGAAATGTTTCGAAGGAAGTTATATTCATTGTGGCGGAGAAAGTGACACCAGACGTGATTGGAGGAATCGAATTACAAGAAACATTTGGATTTAGACTGTTAAAAATTAAAGATATCGAGGCTAGTGAAAAAGACAAGAACTATATTTGTAACATTGAAGCAAATTTGGCAGAAAAATAAAGGATGAAGAACGATTGATACGAGCGTTGGAGCAGTTAAAGATCAATGAAGATAGCAAATTAAAGGAAATTATAACAAACAGCGGAAACGTGTTTATGGCAGATAAATGGGATGTGGGTCGCACACATTTGGTAAAACACAAGATAGTTACAAGAGGTGAGCCTATAAACATAAAACCATATCGCCAACCACTAAATTTGGAATCAAAGATTGAAGAAGCAATACAAAATTTGTACGAAAATGGAATTATACGGAAATGTAACTCTCCATGGAATACACCGCTAATATGTGTATGGAAAAAAGAGAAAAAGGATATTAGACTATGCTTGGACTTTAGACAGCTGAACGCGGTAACAGAGAGGCAGGCATTTCCAATGCCAAACATAGACGAGATGTTGGATTTGTTAGGAGGATCCGTCTTTTTCAGCTCAATCGATCTAGGTAATGCATATTACCAAGTGGAACTAGAAGAAGAATCACAGGAGAAAACAGCTTTCTCAACAAAGAACGGACAATATTGTTTCAACAGAATGCCGTTTGGAATTGCAGCAGCACCAGGTACGTTCCAAGAAATGATGACAAAAGTATTAGGCAAAATAAAGGGAGCAATGGTGTATTTGGACGACATCTTGATTTATTCAAGCAGTAAAGAGAAACACTATACAATACTCGAAGAAGTGTTAAAGGCGATTGAGGAAGCAGGCCTAAGGATTAATCCAGAAAAATGCCAAATAATAAAGGAAGAAATCAGATTCTTAGGACACATAATCAGCAAGGAAGGAGTACAGACAGATCCATCTAAAATTCAGGCCATACAGAACTTTGGGAAGCCTAATTGCGTAAAGAAACTCCGAAGCTTTTTAGGTATTTGCAATTATTATAGAAGATTCATCAGTGATTATGCAAAGAAGGCAAGGATGTTAGAACAATTATGTAGCGGACCAAGTAACAAAAAATTAGAATGGAGTGAAGGAACGAATAGCGTGTTTGAGGGATTGAAAGTAGCACTCACGACGGCGCCAATCTTATGTTTTCCGGATCTGAAAAAGGAGTTCATTTTAGATACCGACGCTAGTTTCGATACCATTGGAGCAGTACTTTCACAAAGAGATAAAGATGGAAAGGAAAGAGTAATTGCGTATGGATCACACTCGATGACGAGCCACGAGAAAGGATATTGTATTACAAGAAAGGAACTATTGGCGGTATATTATTTTTGCATTCATTTTAAGCACTATCTCTACGGAAGAAGATTCACGCTCAGGACAGACCACAAGGCAATCACGTTTATGATGACAACCAAGAAGCCGATTACTTCACAATTCCAAACATGGATCAATTATTTGAGCAGTTTAGATATAAGAGTAGAATACAGAAAGGGTATTAATCACCAAAATGCAGACATGGTGTCGAGAACTAAATGTGACACGTGTGTTCAATGTCAAATGGCCCACGAAGAAGCTAAGAAAGGAAAGATAAAAACAAGATTACTAGACTCGATCAGAGAAGAGGGAAGAAGCAACATCCAACAGGGAATTGTAGAAGAAGTACGAAAGAAAACGATGATACCTGAAAATGAGTTACAAGAAACAATAAAGGAAATACATAGACTATTGTGTCATGCTGGAGTCGAGAAGATAGCCGATTATATGAAAGATAGATATGTTGGAAAACACCTGTGGAGTAAGATTCAGGAGATTGTTCGAAGTTGTGAGATTTGTCAAAAAACCAAGGCTTTAACAATAACAACGAAAGAACCAGTAAAAAGACAAGATTCGAAGGAAATGTTCGAAATTATATTCGTGGATATATGTGGACCGTTGGCAGAAACAAAAGGACGTAAGAAGTATATATTGGGCATAATAGATCAGTATAGTAAGTATCAAGTCTTGACAGCGATAACAAAACAAGACGATGAAACAATAAAGAAAACGATTTTAGAAAAGTGGATTTTAAGATTTGGATGCCCAAAGGAGATAAGAGTTGATTGCGGAAAGGCGTTTGAATCAGGAATGATGAGAGAATTCACAAAGATGCTAGATATTAAATTATGTTTTTCGAGTCCATACCATCACCAAACAAACGGTCAGATAGAAAGACAGTTCAGGACAATACGGGATTTGATAAATGCTACTTTACAGGATAGAAAGAAGACGGATTGGGCAGAGATATTACCAGAAGTCGAATTCACTTTAAATGCAACCAAACAAAAAACGACAGGGAAAAGCCCGGCAGAGATAGTTTTTGGAAAAAAGATTAGCAGGGAAAAATGGTACGGGTCCAAAGAAATACCGATAAAGGAAGAACTAGAAGAACAAACAAGGAGAAAATTCAATGTAGGAGAAGAAGTATTAGTAAAAGTAGAAACACGCCACAAAGGCCAGGACAGGTATGAAGGTCCGTACAAAGTGATAGAGAAAGTGCATGACAGACGATACATCTTAAGAAATGAAGATGGAAAAAGGATCGAAAGAAATGTGGAAAAACTTAAAAATTTCTTAAGAAGGGGGATATGAGGAAGTTTTATGATGAAGAAATTTTTAAATTGAAAATTTTAAAAAATTAAAGTTTAGATTAATTTTTTAAAAAAACAAAATAAGAAGATATTTTAATTAAAAATATCTTCGTAGAAAATTTGTTTAAATAAGAAAGATTAAAGAAGATATAATTTGATTTTGACATTTATTGAAATAAAGTTTATGGAAACAAAAACTGACTTTAATGTTTTACAGGATGAACCTCCTAATATGGAGTTTTAAAATATTGCATTTATAAATAACTGAAATGATTATATGTGAGCGTGAAGACGTAAAAAATATAAATAAAATATAAATATTTATCAATATGTCAATTTGCAAAATGATGTAAAATATTTGTAATGTTATTGAGGGTCATAAAATGTAGAAATAAAAAAAAATAAATAAGTAGTCAAAAATATTTCATAAACTCCCTGTTTAGCAATTTTAACGCTTATATTTCTTTATAAATCTTTTAAATCTTTATAAAACATTTTAATCTGGTTAATTAATTTGTGAAGTCTTAAAATAAATTAATTTGTTAGAATTTAGTAAGGTGACCAACTATTTTTGTTCAAAAAGAGTACACTTTCCAAGTATTTCATAGGTGAAAAAAGAAGAAGAAAAAACAATAAAAAACTTTATTTTCTTTTAAAAACATATTTTTCTTCGGAGTGGATTTTTTTGTTAAATGAGGATGTTTGTCTAATAATGTAGCGACATCCGAACAACTTTCATTTTAGTAGTATGATGTGAGCTCCCCAGATCATGAGCTCCCGCATCACATATACCCCCCTCCCCCCCCCCCCGAAAATTTTTTTTAAATAAAAGTCAAGGTCATTTAATTTTTAAATTTAATTTTTTGTTTTAATTAAGTGATCCAGAGTGCTCACACTTTTTTTCATCCCAAAAGTTATCGTTCTCACCAATGGATTTTATTGAACGATACCTCATCTTAAAGCACAGTCCAAGACCTTTCGAATGAGCTATAGTTATCTTATATATCTTTAATAGTTTTAATGTTATTAACAATTGATGACCACCATCTTTTCAACGTTAAATTATTATTATTCAAAATATTATTAAGTGATCCAGTGTTATTAAAATTATCTTTCGACTTTACGCTTCTTACCATTTTAGAATAAGATTTTTTATCAAAATTTGTGTTAATTTGACTGATTCAATTTGATGGAGTTATTGTTAATTCGTTTTATTATATATACTCTGAGTTTATCCGACAAGATATTTTCTCCCTCTATGGGTACTGTTCACAATTGGTACTGCTCGTAAGGGTACTGGTCGTAAAGGTACTGTTGTGTTTTATTTAGGCAAATTTTTGGTTATTATTTGGCATTAAATTCATTGATAATTTTTTAGAGTTAGCGGGATTTTACTAACATTTTTTGCGAATTTCATGTTAATTGAAAGAATATTTAAGGTTTTAGTGTTAATTCTAAGACAAATTTAGTTAATTTCTTGATAATTTGCTATATTTTATTGACTTGTTTTTAAATTTAATTTTAAAAATTATTTTTGATGATGATGATGACTTTGTAATGATAATTTGACTAAATAATTTTTCATATATTTTTCTAAGAATATTTACACATTGATGAACTTTAAAATATTGAAAATCTAAAGTTGAAACCATCTAATTTTTTCACGATGATGATATATTTGAAATCTACTTGAAAATTAATGTAAAATATACTTAAATTTATGATTTAGTTTGAAAGATATATCATGTTATAATGGCTATATTTAGTTGAATCGATGAAGATTTATGATCAATCAATGAGATATTATCATCTCTAGTTAGGTATTTGATGATACATGTGGTTAAATATTTGTAGAAAATATTGATTTTAGTAAATTTTGATTTTTTAATGGGTTCTTACTACATGAATTTAGATACTAAATTATTTCAATGGAAGGATGTCTGTAACAATTAAATAAAATTCATATTTTGAAGAATTTTCTATGGATTTTAAGAGAATTGATATATTAAAGGTCTGATATATTAAAGTCGGTTGGTTAAGATGGTAATAGATGATTTTAGGGTGTTTAAAATGATAGATATATTTGGTGAGGGATCAGTTAAGGTGGAAATGTTTGAAATCTCTATTTAAATCGACAATGTTCTTATTGGTAAAATTTTAAAGGGAAATAGTCAGTATTTAGCTATGAATTAATAATAGTTCCTGTGAAATTATATCGTTTTAGAGGTTGTGAATAATGTTATTGCACAGTAATTTATGTTTCAGAACAAGTTTTTTATTAATTATCCACTGTTTTATTAATGGTTAATGATCAATTTACTTGGTTTTCACAATGAAATATTTGAAATCTTTAGAATTAATTGATATCAAAGGTTATTGCTTTAAATTATTTTTACTTAAGAAGTTATTTTATTCATTGTGGGGACATCAGTGACAAATCTTGAGAAATATTGACTTATAAGAATTGGAAAACAGCTAAAGAAAATTGATCTTTATTGAAGGAATTTTATGATTTTAATTAGATTTCTAGAAATTAAATCGGTTGAATATCAGTTAATCTATTGAAGGAATATTATTATCGGATGGATAAATAATATTTTGCTAAATTACCTTTGCTAAATATTATTTTAAATGAATAAAAATGACAAAGTTAACCAATATTCTTAAATTATTTGCATAAAATATCCCTGTTTTGGTTACTCAAAAATCCCTATTTAAAAAGGTTGACCATATATTTCTCACAAAGATATATTACGTCTAATGATCATCTCATTAAATTAGAAAAGAATTATAACCCTATATTTCTAACTAATAAGCACCTTATTTGGTTAAATGATAACCGTATTTCTAATATGATTCCTTTAATTATTTTTGCCTCAAACAAATTTACTCCAAATGATAAAGAATTTAAAATTATCAATGAATAATGACCATGTTTTTCTCATATTATTAACTATTGTAACGAACATTAGATGAATACCTTTTGCTTTAAATGACTACAAAGTTAACCAATAAATTAGTCGCTCGACATAAGTGTAAAGTTACATTTAAAATATTCACGATCATCTTACTAAATTACCTAAGAATTTCTAACTGATTAATATTGCGACATATTGAATGTGACCATTACCCTTGCTAGCAATATCCATAGGGGGATAGAATATTTTGTCGGATAAACTCGGAGTATATGGTCTTTATTGATATATCAAAATACTGTTATTTATAAATTAACTAAAAAATACTCAAAAATACTATATTATTTTACTGAATGATACCGTAAATGTTTTTAATATACCTATTTCCAAATAAATCGACAGCTCAGACCAACAACATGTATGGATGACCACCCATTGTTAATTTATTTCCAGTGTCACATCTTTCAAGAATACCGTGAGTATTTTAACAAAACTGAGCTAAAAGAAACTTTCCAGATAACAACTCACCTGAATGTTTTGAACAAAAATGAGCGAATTTGAGAACAGTCTGATAACTGAACAAACGATTAGATGGCGATTAACTTCTGGCCACAACCCTAACAACATGAAAATTAAGATTTTAAATATTGAATTCGTTGTTTTCTGCCTGGAAATACTAACAGAATATTTTTTAATTCAAAGAATCCTCATTTTTGAATTTAAAAAATTAAATGAAGGATATATAAGTGTACATAATATTATAATATTATATAAAATTATACTGTATTTATTAATAAATTTAGAATACATAAAATTATAATATTATATAAAAATATACTATATAATAATGTTTAAATATGCTTAAATAACTAAATTGTTTAAATATTTTTAAATACTAAATTTAAATTATTTAAATAAACTTTTCATATAACTTTATTTCTTTCGTTTTAGTATCCATAAAGTAAGTAAATAAAGAATTTACTACAATATTTTAATTATTTTATTTAGTAATGAAGAAAATGAATTATGAAGAAGATGAACTAAATGGTGAAACACTAAAAGACTTATGTTCTGGATTTAGAGATTTCTTATTAAAACATGAATTATATGATTATGAAGAAGATGAACTAAATGATGAAACACTAAAGAGTTATAGTTTTTAGATTTAGAGATTTCTTATTAAAACATGAATTATATGATTATGAACCAGACAAAATAGTGAAACATTGCTATGTTCTGGATTTTTTAAATGAATTAGCTGATTGTGGGTGTCCTTCAACATGAATTATCAGACTTAAATTATGTAAACTTTCAACGAATGTCAAGAAAAATGGGAAAAATCGATGTTTTAGCAATTAAGTAAAGTACTACCTGAAGAATATTATTATTAATGTAAGACAGAAATTAAATATATATATTATATTTAGGTATCTGTGTTTTATGGTGGGAAATGATATTGAAAAAGTATACCACAAATAACAGTTGCCTAATAGTCAGACAGAATTTAATTTGTGACGATAAAATGTTAGATAATGTAAGTTAATTGCTTTTAAATCAATATAAATTTTAGCAATGATAGTTGACACCGCATCAGAAAATACGTCCAATTTGCAAGATGTATTCCAAATGGCCCGATGGAGATGATAATTTTGAGATAGATTACCAGCAGAAACCTTTTGTAAATTAAATATAATAGGGTTGGGTGGGTCCTCTTTATCCCTTAATTAATATATATTTACAAGCTGATCGTCGTGGTGGGCGGTTGTAATCCAACTAGTGGGAGGCCTCTGTAAATATATATTTGTGTTAGTGAAAACATTAATTAATTTGGTTATAGTGCCAATGACGCATGTATTTTGAAATTATACGTTTCGAATGTGCTGGTAGTTGACTACCCATGCTAGGCGTAATGTTCCGTACGGAAAGCTATAATGCCCAGGTGCTTCTGACCCCACTTGGGGGAGGCACAGACGACCCTTGTGGACGCGAACAAATAACCACCGTGTCTTTCAGGCACAGATATTTGGTCACTGCTCATTAGGCCTGGCAATACTAAATGCATAAACTTTATCTTGTTCTCTCTTGTCTTGATTTTTATCGTTTAAATAGTATGTATGATAAGTTTTATTTACTAACCTTAATTAATATACCCTTGCGACATGTTGAATGTGAGTAGTACCCTTACGAGCAGTACCCATAGGGGGACAGAATATCTTGTTGGATAGATATACACCCATGTTAAACAAGGTATGTGTATATAGAATGTGTGTATAAAATTGTCGCTCCTTATTGACAACTTCCTGTAAAGGCAAACACAGAATATTGCAAAAATATAATAATTCTCTACCCCATAACTTAGTGTGTAAAAATTATTTTAGGTTTTTGACTAATTATAATAATAATAATAATAATTGTTAATGGGTTGTGTGTGTGTGTGTGTGTAAAAATATTTTATGTTTTTCACTAATATTTGCAATAATAATAATAATAATAATAACAATAATAATAATAATAATAATAATAATAATAATAATAATAATAATAATAATAATAATAATAATAATAATAATAATAATAATGATAATAATAATAATAATAATACTTTGAAATTGTATTTGAAAATAATTTGCAACATGTTGATTGTGAGCAGTACCTTTGTGACCAATACCCATAGGGAGACAGAATATTTTTTCGGATAAACTCGGAGTATATATAATAATAATCATAATAATTATATTAATAATAATAATATTGATTAAAACTTTGAAAATAATTCTTTGGAAATAATACTTTGAACAATATTTGATGAAAAAGTTCCTGAAATAATCATGAAATGTTGAAAATCGTGAAAATCGTGAAAATATTGAAAATGTAGAAAATTATGAAAATATTGATAATTATTAAAAAATGCAAATGATGAAAATGTTGAAAATCATGAAATTGACGTAGAAATTAAGTTTTATGAATATGTAAGTAAATAATAATAATGAAACTTCTAAAAAAAAAAATAATAATTTAAAATAATAATAATACTTTGAACTTGATTATTTTTACCAGTAACTTTGTGAACAGTACCCATGTGAACAGTACCCCTGTGACTTGTTGAGCGGAGTAGTACCCTTGTGAGCATTACCCATAGGGGGACAGAATATTTTGTCGGATAGACTAGGAGTATATAATAATAATAATAATAATAAATGACCTTGACCTTGAAAAAAATAAATGACCTTGACCTTGAAAATAAATGACCTTGATGAGGCATCACGCTGAGTCATATGACCTTGACATTGAAAAAAAATAATGACCTTGACCTTGAAAATAAATGACCTTGATGAGTCATCACGATGAGTCATATGACCTTGGGAATTATTTTGATGAGTCACGCGACCTTGAAATGACCTTGATGAGTCATGGCCTTTGTTTAAATGACCTTGAAAAATGGTCTCGGGTAAACGTTAATAACTTTGTCAATTTTGATGATGATGATACCTGCAATAGTTCATTCGAAAGGTCTTGCACCAAGCTTCAAAATAAGCTATCAATTAATAAATTTGGATAATGGGAACGATAACTTTTGGGCAAACGAAAACCAGGTCACCGCCAGACCACTAATAATTATATGACCTTGAAAATGATTTTTGGTTAAATGTTAATAACTTTGTCAATATTAATGATGATGATACCTTCTATGGATCAATCGAAAGGTCTTGGACCGGGCTTTAAAATGAGGTATCGCTCAATAAAATCTGTTGGCGGGAACATTAATTTTTGGGATGAAAAAAAGTGTGAGCCCTCTGGATCACTTAATAATATTTTGAATAATAATAATTTAACGTTGAAAAGATGGTGGTCATCAATTGTTAATAACATTAAAACTATTAAAGATATATAAGATAACTATAGCTCATTCGAAAGGTCTTGGACTGTGCTTTAAGATGAGGTATCGTTCAATAAAATCCATTGGTGAGAACGATAACTTTTGGGATGAAAAAAAGTGTGAGCCCTCTGGATCAATTAATTAAAACAAAAAATTAAATTAAAAAAAAAAAATAAATGACCTTGACCTTTTATTTAAAAAAAAATTTTCCCGGGGGGGGGGAGGGGGGTATATGTGATGCGGGGAGCTCATGATCTGGGGAGCTCACATCATACTACTCATTTTGCATATTAAATTTGACCGTTAAGACGGCAGATAATGTTTTTACAGAAAGTTGCGACTTCTCACTGCTCCAATAATCATTCCTAGTGAAAACATAACATATGAACATTTCTATTAAAACTTTTAAATTTTCATGTGCGATATGTTCTACTCTAAAATGCCGAAAGATTTCTACCCATCTTTTGTCAAGTTCTATTTTCTCATCGTTCCATTTCTTCAATTTTTCTTCATTTAAATATAAATTTACTCTTCGAATTTCTTCAAAGAGAAAATTGTCATTAATAACAATATCTTTTAATTCGTTCATTACAAATACGACTGCTGAAGAAACTTCTTTCCATTCAATTTTACTATTTAGAAGGGTCCATTTGAAACAATTTAATGCTCTAAAGTTCACTATCCATTCTTCGATATATTCATAGCAAATTTTATAAAAAATTTTAACTTCTTTCAAAAATTCATTTTTAATTCCGGGATTATACAAAAAATTATTCAAATGAGTGCTTTCAGAGTACAGGATTTGAAAAGGGTACGGTTTGAGAAAAGAGTACAAAACTCAGTAAATGAGTATAGTTGGTCACCTAAATCATTTAGAATACATTTGATAGTAATTTGAATAAATTGCCAGATCATTAATTAATAAGACAGATTAAAATAATCAAATTTAGTTGTGATTTTTTTTTAAATAAAATTGTCGTTTAAAATGATCCTTACACAATAACCACTTAACTAATTAATCAATCACAATACTAAGATGTTGAATTTGCAAGCCTTGAATCTTATGCTTTTTTTCTATATCAATTTTTATTTAATATTTCCATGAAAAATGGAGAAATAATTATATTGATAAAATGAAAATTGTTTCGACAGTTTTTCCTGAATATTTTTGATTGTATTTGTTTATAGTAAACAATAGGAGTAAATATTTATTATGAAAGACAATCCAAAATGTTAACATTTGCGGATTTTAATATGTAATTTTAATTTTGAAGATTGAGTGAGATGGAAGTATTTTAGGTACTTATTAGTGGAGAGAAGGGATAATAATAACATACGAGGGAGTGAAAAAGCAAATAATTAAATAATTAATGTTAAACAAATTCAATAAGTTGTATTTTAAAAAAAATTACATATTTTGAATATTACTACGATACATTATAATTATTTTGATTGATAATCATTAAAAATCATTAAAACTAACACGCTATTTTCAAATTTAAATTTAATATAAAATCCGAATATTTAAACAATATATCAGTTTAAATATCGTCACTCTCTACTTCTTTAAGAACTGTGATACTCTATCAGCCAATCAATTCTTCTGCAACTTTTCCCATCTGGATATTCTAGTTCAACTTGGTGTTCCGTTGGAAAACCAAGAATCTTTACAGGACCTTCGAACAAATTACCATGTTTTGATCTCTTATGTGAATCCATTTTTACTAGACCTTTTTGACCCACCTCAAAATGCCTATGACTTTTCTTATCTGCATCTCTTGATCTCATTTTATCTACCACTACCATAACATTATTCTCTGCTGTCAATAATACTTGTTCTCGATTAAGATTTATGAATGAATTCATTCCATGTATATTAACCATTCTTCTAAATAGTATTTCCATTGGCGAAAATCCCGTAGAACACTGTGCTTTTGAGTTTAAGGAATATTCAATTTTTGGCATAATGTCGTCCCAACACCCTCCAGTTTGACCATCACTCAAAAATGTCACGATCATATCACGAACTGTTCGTATTACCCGTTCTGCTAAACCATTAGACTTATGATCATATGGTGAAGTAAATATCCATTCGATGTTAAAATTATCAACTAACCCTTTGATTTTACTTCCCTCGAAAACCTTACCTCTATCCGAAACAACGTAAGCTGGTTTACTGAATTTGTATATCCAATTGTGTAAAAGTACACGATATACTGTCTTTTCATCTTGGTTCGGAATAGGCGTTAAACTGACCATCTTGCTGAACTAATCAATTATTACTACCAAATAACGGTTACGGTTTCTGGTTTCCTTCATATGAGCAATATCGATTACGATTTGTTCCATCGAATTCATTATTACCCTAGGAATTAAATATTCAGCTGTTTTACTTGTCAAAACTTTCCTTCTCATGCATATATCACATTTTTTTATAATATCTCGTATAACGGTTACCATAAGTATCCAAAAGATATAATCGTTCATATAATTTGTTGTTTTCTTAAATCCTAAATGACAGAGTTCTTTGTGTATATGCTGTACGACTTGTGACGCTATCTTCCGCGGAATTATTATCTTCTGCTTATCATCATTTACTATTAATAATGTATTGTCTTTTACAAATAAGGTGAATCTCGAATCAAGCGAGGTATCTCGGGACTCGGGTTTAGTACATATTTCTTTATTGGAGACAACAAATTATCTGCTTCCTGATTCTCAATATATAACTGCATATTTAAATTAATTGAAGTTATCACGTTTAAAAATCTTATTCGGCTCTTCTCAAGTTTTCCTTCTTCGTGTTCGGTTTGACATTGTGAGCAATAACTTAACAATATCCTCCTTAGTCCATCAGCGTTGTTATTATTGTCACCCTTCCTATATTTTAAATCGAAATCATAACCTGTGAATTCACTCAATCATGTTTGGAATTGTGGACTTATTGGTTTCGAAGTTGATTTTAAGAGCTTTAAAGCCTTATGATCCTTACGTATATCAAACTGTTTTCCATATAAATAATGCCGAAAATATAGGACGTACTCGTATATTGCTAGTAGTTCTTTTCTAGTTACACAGTATCCTTTCTCGTAAGCACTTAAAAGTCTTGAACTATATGCTATGACTTTTTCACAACCATTTTGAACTTGACTTAGAACAGAATCAATTCCACTAAAACACGCGTCAGTATCCAAAATAAAGTAATTGACCTTATTTGGAAATGCCAAGATTGGTGCACTCGATAATGCCCATTTAAGTTTTCGGAAACTTTCTTCACACTTGTCATTCCATTTAATATCTTTTTCATGTCCCTTTGTAGCTTCATACAACGGTTTGGCTATTTCAGCAAAATTTGGAACAAATTTGCGATAATAATTTGCTAATCCCAAAAATGAACGTAGTTGTATGCTGCATTTCGGTATTTCAACCTCAATATCTCTCTTTATCATATTGTTATTCGTGGATATTCCTTCTGCTGAAATTTTATGGCCCAAGAATATCAATTCACTCTTATAAAAACTACACTTCTTAGAATTGATCCTTAATCTTGCTAATTTAATTAGCTTGAAAACGTCCTCCAAATTTCTATTGTGTTCTTCGATAGTTTTTCCATATATCAGAACATCATCTAAATATGCTTCAACACAGTTATACAAAATATCGATTGTAGCAAAACTGTCCTTTCTTTGTACAAAACGCTGTTTTTAACTGACGCGCTTCATCCACATGTGCCTGATAATATGCCTGCCCCAAGTCTAGGGACGATTAAACTGAAGATCCGGACAAAGAATCGAATATTGTTTGAGGAACTGCCATTGGAAAACCGAATTTAATTATTTTAAAAGCTAAAAATCAAATTCATTTCACCCACAAAACTTGGACTTATATCCCTAACCACAATTACATTCACTTTCTGACACAATTCATTCCAAACAATCGGCTTATTTCCAAACGCCCGTCTAGGCGCCATATCTACCGGTTTTAAAACTGGACTGCCACACTTCCTCCATATGGTCTCTGACATTACAGTAACCGACGCATTAGTATCCTACAACATCTTAATCAATATTTCACAACACTGAACAAAACCCCACCATCTTCCATCCGTCTTCTTGAACATCATAACATTTCGGTTTTCTGTATTCTACACATTTAATTCAACGACCCCACAGACGAAATGTTTGCCATGGAGCATTTCTCGTTTTAACGACGGTCTTTGCTATTTTTCCAATTGCCTCCTGAATTGATCCTATTTCATTTACTTCAGATTCTGACGTGACATCATTCTCAAGGTCTTCATACTAATAAGTCAAATTTCCTAAATTATTTTCTTCTTGAATCCAGTGAATTCTTGTATTATTATTCCTTAATAGAAGGCAGTTATTAAAAAAAATGATCATTTTTACCGCATATTAAACAGCACTTGTTTAAAGGACAATTTCTCCGATTATGACCTGATTCACGACAACAGTAACATTGACCGAGTTGTAAAGGTCGAAATTCTGTCCGGTAATCCTTTCACTTTGTTATAAACTCGTCTTGCAATATGTTTCAAAGAAAACCGTAGGCCTATTGGGTCTCTCATTAACCAATAAACTTTCTGAGCTTGGTCTTCTTTCAGTACCATGTCGTCTATTGTCATAATTTTCGTAACTTCTATTTTTACTGACATACCGGTTAGTCTCAGGAACTGATGGTCTAATCAATGGTTGAACATTCTGCCTTACTGGAATTTTATTCCTTGTTACCGATGAATATGACGATTTTTTCCAATCATCTGCGAATACAAATACCTCTCTGGTGTCTTCTGTATGTAAAATATTTTCATAATTTACATTCAATTTCTCTATTTCTGTAAGACATACTTGTGGGTTCATTGCAATTGCATCCTTAACTTTTTCTGAATACATACGTCTTGTTACAATATCCTTGACAATCATGTCTTCTATTTGATTTGCAGAAAGAACTTCGCGCACTAATTTCCTCACTCTGATTAAAAAATTGTCAAACCTTTCGTCCGATCTCTGCTTTATCAGACTCATGTCTTCGATATTTTGCAAAAAACTTTTGAATTTTAGATATTTTAAAATAAACCAACTTTTTATCTCTTGATCTTATTATTGACTGTGAATTGAATTATAGCTGAGCCCATTTCGTTCATCTCCCAAACCAATTTATCGATAATTTTATTTGTTAGCAAGATTTGAATTAATTTTTCTTTTTTCACGTCAAATCTTAGATTTTTATGGTCCCCTTAAAATCTATCTAAATTTTGGTTCGTGGTCAACATCGACTGAACCATCCACTTAAATATTATTTGAAAGAAAATCATTTTTATAGTTTAATATACTTAGTTGGCAATTTTCAATTATTATTATTATTATTATTATTATTATTATTATTATTATTATTATTATTATTATTATTATTATTATTATTATTATTATTATTATTATTATTATTATTATTATTATTATTATTATTATTATTATTATTATTATTATTATTATCATTATTATTATTATTATTATTATTATTATTATTATTATTATTATTATTATTATTATTATTATTATTATTTTTATTATTATTATCATTATTGTTGGGTTTTTGGTTAATTTTAGTCGGTTAACTCTGACTCCTAGTGTCCTTTAAATCAAAACAATACGAACCAACGTATATGGAAATAACAAAATTCACAATCTTTTCTTACCACTTTACAATCAATAATTAAAGTTACGTTTGACAGATTCTCAGCACGGTGTTGATGCTTTGATAAAGATAATATTCACCTTTTATTCCTTTTGGTTCTCTTGACCAACGTTTTCCTTTATTTTCTTTGATTTGATCCTTTGACACTCTTTTTATTCTTATTCTATCTCTTCCTTTTCCCTAATCTCCTAAATTCGTTTTTGCCTTTTCCTAAGCTCGAGTCCTTCTTACTCTACCTGAGACAAAATGCCGATTTGCTCTGATTTTCACCTTCCTTATATACTCTTCTAAATCGGGATGACAAATGGTTATTGCCAAGCAAATCTTTCACTTGACATTTGCTTTCACGTATCTGCTTCGGCTGTCACCCATAATGGTCCAACGAACCAAGATAATTAATGGCCCTTCGGGCCTTTCTACACGCACTATCTTCTCCTTGCTCTTTTCCAATTAATCATTGTGTCAAGCTAATGGGCCCAAATCTTCCTTCTGTTTTCTTTTCTTATTGTTTACCCAGCTCGGGTTCCCTTTATCTCTCGGGTTCTCCATTGGCTCGGGTTTCCCATTAGCTCGGGTTTTCTATTAGCCAATTAATTAATTAATTAACGTTTTCTGTTTGTACACATTTGAATGCTTTTCGACCCTTCCTAACCATTTTCTGATAAATCCCTACCCATCATCTTCTTGACCATTAGCTAATCTATACCTGTCCAGTTTTCCCAATTCGATTTCGATGATTTTACAATTTATTGATTTTTCTCGGATTTCCGGATTCTTGCCTTTCGTGATTGCTTTTGGAATTTTCGAATACTGGTTCCATCACACTTTCCTTTACTATCAATTTTGTGCATGATCACGCTTTTATTTGTCTTTTTTTACTTACTTTTTATTTAAATTATTAACTTAAATTTCATTTAAATTTATTTTAATTTACGGACCTCGATATTATTATTATTATTATTATTATTATTATTATTATTATTAATATTATTATTATTATTTACATGTCTCGTGTTACTTTTTTTATTTTTTATAATGTTTGATGTATTTTTTTAATTATTTTTTTATTTAAAGTAAATTAATATTTAATACTCTGGATGATTCATAAGATATTGTTAGATTAGATGAAATTTTAGAAACTAAAAAGTATCGTAGAAAACATAGGTTATTTGACTCGTTTTTATCCTGTAAAGATACTAAATCTGTGAAGAAACAATTAATGAATATAAATAAATGTATTTAAATTCATTGGACAAAAAATTATATTTGCAAAAATGTTATTGAAATAGCAAAACGCCTCAATTTGTGTAAGATACCTCAGAATGCTTTTAATTTGACTCATGTAGTTGCAACTACTATTCCAACTGCAACAATCTTTTCTGTTGCAAGGAAATGGAGAAGTAGACCAAAAACGGAAATAACCTGAAATGGATAACCAGTAAAATAAAATACATACTAATTATTTCTTATAAGAACTATTTTCAAATTTCACCACAGATTTCTTTTCCATTGACATTGTATTTATTAAAAGGATTGACTATGGATCAGTAAATATATCGATGTATTTTGATATATTTTCTGATTCAAAGTCTTCAAGCTTTTTAATAAATATAATTATTTTTTGTTGTTTCATTTTTTTGTTTTATTGATTTAAAAAATATAATTAGATTGCTAAAAATTAATCTTGATTATTTAATTTAAAAAGTTACAAATAAATTTCTTAATATATAAAATGAAAATTAATTTCAAAAAAAGCTTAATTAATTATAAAACATACATTTAGAAAAAGTAAAACTTTGGAAATTATATTTTTAAAAATAAAAAACATTCTTAAAAATAAATATTTTTACAATTATTTTAGTGGAATAATTAGAATTTAATAAATTTTATTTTGCTAAATATGCGTTTTAAAGTTTTGATAAAATTTTTTAAAGTGAATTTTCCTATTAGAGAAATTTTGCAACTAACAAAATGAAAAATATCTAGCAACTTATTAACGTGGGAAAAATAATTCATAAATGCTTTAATATTTACAAAACATTTAATTTATAGTATTAAAACAAAAGTTTCCATAATTTTCCCAGAAACAATTAAAAGCATTTTTATTTCTTTAAATAAATGACAAACTTTATTGGGGATATTTTAAGAGAACTGGGAATTCATGTCTATATTAAAACAAATAAAATTAATATTTTGAATTGTTTAAATGAAAAAGTTAAACTATATTATCTAGTAATGCGCTAATCATCGCCACATCATATGGGCAAGAGTATTATTTGCGTTATATTTAGGTACTAATCATTAGGGATGAATGTGGTTCAATGATTGATAGATTTGAGACAACCACTGATCTAGGAGACTTTAATAAAAATTCTGTATTTATACACTGCTTTTTATTGAGATGGTTGTATGCTTTCTCACATTGAGCTAAACTTTTGTTAATATTCTTTCAAAGTTTGGATCATATTGGTAAATGGTTATTCAATTTTCAGCCCAAATCAAGTCTTTCGCTAATGATTATTTATGTAAATACAACCAGTTTCATCTCCTCATTAGTGTATGCGGACCTTCCTTTCCAGGACGATTCATCTAGTGGACAGTTCATCTAGTGGTCAGTTCATCCATGAACAAATCATCAGAGGACGGTTCATCCAGTGGACAGTTCATCCACATTAATTGAAACTATAAATTACTAAATTCCTCTCAGTTTGTCTGACAAACCATCCTCCACTAAAATCAGTTCACTGAATAAATCGTCCAGGGACGAAAAGTCCTAGAATCCTTCATTAGTGTCGGTTTCAGGATCATTTGCGTTGATTACCATGTAGATTAAATCATCCCATTCAATAAATCATCCCATCGGACAACAAGATATCATCTATGCCCATAATTTCATCTTCATTAATTAATATTTATTCATTACTTTCTTGGTCTTCAATACTTTCTCTGTTTTCAATCAATATTTCTTCATTACTTTATTCTATCTTCAAATCGTATTTCTTCATTACTTTCATTCTTTCATTACTTTCTTGTATTCAATTCCTTTGTTTATTAATCTTACATGCCCATATGCATAACTAGAATTTTACACCACCCAAATGTTGACTGATGTTTTATGTCACTACCTTTCAATGTAACTCAGCTTTTTTAATCTCGGCTTCACCTTACAAACTATAGCACTTAGGCCTAAGAAAAGGTCTCAGGATATTTTCAATACAAAAAGGTGGTCTTCAATAAAAAAGACCAAGGAGAAGTCAGTATTATTTGGGTGGGTCTCCTTGGTACTGTGATTTTCAATACAAAAATGAGTTTACACTAAAAAAGCATAGAATTTTCAGACTATAGTGAGGGGGTCACCTGTATCACCTGCAACATATATTTATTTTACAATTGAATTTGTTTCGGTATTAATCTAAATCACCATATTGGAGTTCATACATTCTAAGTTTCGTTAGATCAAGTACAGATTGTCCAATGCAAGTTGGATTTAACAGTGCGCCAATTAAGTCATCATCAATTTTAATTGAGTTTTTAAAAGTAGATTTAGAAGTATATGTTACTAATTTACTATCTGTAGTACAAAGTCGAAAATTCATCCTTCTCTTAAGATTTTCGACAGATTTGCCATAAAAACTATTATTTAATAATTTGTAATAGTTTTTTTATGGAGTATTTTTACATTTTGATCTTAATTCTATATTAATATCAATATATATTTTAAAAATAGGATATTGTTTAAACTTTACAACCCTATTTATATATGTAACACCAAAAGCCAAGTATAATTTCAATAACCTCCAAAGAATCACATAATTTGCTTTTGGATAATGCTTTAATAATATATTTTCTACCTTTGACCCAACTGGTTTCATTTTTTCAGCAGCAAGGAAACATTCCTTTTTCA
>CAUHTR010002131.1:0-64708 GCA_959609185.1 Schmidtea polychroa
TTGTCCATTCTAGGACATAGTTAAGATATCAGCTTGAGGGTGGGGGCAAAATTATTAATTATTGCAATTCACCGAGCAATGTTAAAAATTGACAAAGAAAAATAGAAAAAAATATTTTAAGATAATTAACAAATTTATTATTAATTATAAACAATGTATATTACATAGAATATAATACAATATAATATTAATTCGTGTTTCTTTTTGTATAATTATTTTTGTCTAAATATGTTCCAATATCTCTACTAGAAAAAAGCGATTGTGTGATTCTTTTTATTCTATCTGATCATTCGATAAATTTTAATAAATATCATCTACTTTATAATCAGTATATTTATTCCAAACAGATGCGCATTTAGAAAGAAAACTGAACAGAGTCAATTGACTTTGATTTGCTTTTCTTTTATTGCTCATTTCTATAAATAAAATTATAGCGTTAACAAAATGAACAAAATGAATGAATGATAGTACTTACTGTAGTAAAAAATTTTCAAATGATTATTAAACATTTTATTACATATAAAATTAAGAAACTATTGCACTCCAAAACTATTAACTATAAACTAATGTGTCAAATACGGAGCAGAGGGAGTGGTTTGTGCGCTAATCGAGTACAGCGATACATGTAACCGGGCTGATTTAATTGTCACTCGTCTATGCACTTTGTTGTGCGGAAAAGACCGAAAACTACGGGAATAGCTAGCACGAGCATAGTTGTACTGTCTTGGATTTAAAAAGACTTAGAATTATACATTGTTTTTTTTATTCTCATACAATTCTCATAACAAAACCAAAATAAAGGTTCTATTAAAATATGTCATCTCTAATTTATATTTGATAATATATAATTTATTTTGGGGAGGCAAATTCAGTCTACATTAAATTTTGGATAACAGCGCCAAACATGTAAAACATGCGTGGTACTCAACGTTATATATAATAGAACGATAATAATTAGTAGTATTTCTTTTCGATTTTCTAAAATTAATTAACCTTAATGTTTCAATTTACTACAAAAGTATTTAAGCAAATGTTATAGCTTTGGTAATAAAATAAATAAAAAAATTGTGGTTAAATAAAAAATAATTACTATTTAAAATATTTTAAAGGAGTTATATTTGTTATTTTGGTTAGGTAACTAATAAATATACAAAGAAAAATTAGTGATTTCCGTTTGTTTTGTATAATATTTCCAATGAAATCGTAGAGCATCTTCTTAAAAAGTTGTTAATAGGTTTTATTTCAAATATTTAGTTGAAAATATTACTATAAAGCCGAAAAGAAAATATCTAACATGCGTTGAATTTTTGCAATTTCGATTGGTCTATGAAAACCCTTTGTGCGCACTTATCCTCATTTGATTGGCCACATGCTCAACCAATCAGAAATAAAGCAAGCCGGGTTCGAGATCTAACTTCTAGAAAGAAAGAATTAGATTTAAAAAGTTTTCCTTTTCAATCCACAACAAAGTCCTAATATATTTTTTATTTATAATATTCTTTGAGATTAGAATAGTAAATATTTAACAACAAAAATGACGGCATGTTCTGAAATATGACATTTCAATTAAGAATTTTCAAACTTCTGAGACCATTTATATACTTAACTCCTTTATCAACTTAGCTACAGATCTTTTACAACCTTCACATTTGTTGTCACCTTAAATTAAATGTATTTTCTTTTTCACTATTAATCTGTTTTCTCTTTGTATTTTCTATAAGTAAATTTTCCTATCATTTTCACTATTGATATATTCTTATTTTCAGTTTCTTTTAAAACTATAGATCAATATTTTTTTAGTCTGAGAAGAAATGAAACTAAGTAAAACTGTGGAATGAGTATTATCTGTGAACATAATAAAGTTTGTAAAATTAAAATAATATTTATTAAAGTAATAACTATTTGAAAAGAATCGTTTAAAATTCAAAATTTATTTTTAATAATTCTTTAAGAGTTTTTAATTAGTTTATTGCTATGGTTTTTATTTTCAATTGTTTTTTTTAATGGCTCTCTTTTGATTGGATTAATTTAACATACGCAATTACATAATCATTGTTGATTGGATAAATGTTTCTTTATTTAAAAATAATAAAATTTGGTGGAGCCACAAAATTATTAATCAAGACAAAATGGATTCTGATATTAAAATAGCTGGGAAACTCTGATTTATATTATAATTAAAATACATAATTTATAAATAAATAATATAGATTGTCAAGTTTCAACAGAGCAAAGTTAAAGACCTCGACTTTTATATTGAATCAAATAGTGCTGGAGATATTACGTTATGGATCTTTTTAATTTCCCTAGAAATTTTCCATTGCTTTAACTTCAAGAGCTTTTCTTGACAATTTGTATAATAAAAAGACGAGTTTGGAATCCTTTGAATAATTTCAGAAGCCCAACCTTCAAAATTTTCAAGCGAGAGAAGAGAAAGATCTTCAAGCAAACAGAGTGAATTTAATAAACAACAATTTTGATTTTTTGTGTTTAAATTAGCGTTTCTGTATTTTTTCATTTTCTTGTATATTAATTTTTATTTTTTATCTTATTAACCTTTTTGTTTCTTAGTTAAATTTCAGATAATCTTTATTTTATTTTTTAATTTTTTATATATTTTTTCATTTAGTTCTTGTAATTGGCTTCCTTTCCTAATTTACATTTTTTGCATTTTTTGTTTAAATGATATAATTTATTCATTTTCTTAAGTTTTTTCCCAACACATATAATTAATATTATTAAGAATTTATAAGACCTTTCAATTTTCACCTTTGATTTCTTTTCAATTGATATTTTAATTATATATATATATATATATATATATATATATATATATATATATATACAGGGCCGGCTTTAGTTGGAAGCGGTGGATGCAAAGCATCGGGGCGCCTCTCGGAAAGGGCGCTAAACAATTTAGAATTTTAGTTTCTTTTTAATATTTAACAAAAAAACCATTAACAAATTTTTTTTTAATAAGAATTTTTTTTTTTAAATAAAATTTCCTTGAAAAACTACTGGCCTACTAGTTTTCGAAGTGTTTAAGAATTGTTTAATTATTTCGCAAAACAAAATAAATTATACATGCATAAATTTATTTTGAAACGGCCTGCTATATTCGGTTTAGTTATTTCGATTAAAAAAATTAATGCTAAAAAAAATTATTTTAAAAGTCTACCAGTTCTATTCAGTTTTCAATCAGTTCAGTTGTTATTTGGTAAACTTTTTTCGCTAATAAAATAAAAATTTAATATTAAAATTTTAATAGTAAAATAAAAAAGTGTTCAGTACAGTTTAATAGTAAAAAAGTGTTTTGTTTCAGTACATTAGTTATTTTGCGGAATTGAATCATTGTACGGTGGTAGGTATTATTTAATTATTTTTATCTTTACTTCTAAAATTTATATTTTTTTAATTAAAAAAATTTTTATTAGCTTACCTATATCATAAAATATGAATTCAAAGACAAAATTATCCGGGTGTGAAAATCGAAAACGAAAGGCGAAGAGAGAGTTGGAGGAACAAAAAAATCAGGGAAGCCTTAACCAATATTTAAAAAAAGCAAATTTGACAATACCTACAATAACGTTAACGGATGATCAGATTATTCCAGAGGATAGCACAAATGGTGAAGTTAGAAATAATGCCACTAATGAGACACAATCTATAAATTTACAAACAGAAATAACATCTTCATCTAACAAAGAGCTTCAAACCATACATTTAACTGAAACTATAAGTAATAGTGCTGATTTTCATTCAATTGATCCCGCAACTTGGCCTAAATTTATTAATGATAAAATTAGAAAAATTATTATTGAGCAAGGACCAATGCAAATAAGGAAAGAAGTTTATCCTCGTGATGATGATGGACGAAGTTTTACTAATTATTATTACAATCGTAAATTACCTAATAATGAAATTATACCAAGATCATGGTTAGTTTATTCAAGTTCAGCAAACCGTGTTTTCTGTTTTTGTTGTAAATTGTTTATAAATCAAATAGAAGGAAACCAGCATTTGATTATAAATGGTTTTAGTTGCTGGAGAAATTTGTCAAAAACACTTGCAGCTCATGAAGTTAGTACATTACATGTTAATTGTTTTTTAAAGTGGACTCAATTAAAAAAGAAAATGAACAACTTAACTACAATAGATGCTGAACTCGTAAAAGTATACGCAGTTGAAAAGAAACATTGGTACGCTGTTTTGGAGAGAATTGTCGAAATCATAAAATATCTTGCCAGACAATGCCTGTCTCTGCGTGGCTCGTCAGATACTATCTATGAAAAAAATAACGGTAACTTTTTAAAATTTGTAGAACTTTTTTCTAAATTTGACATAGTAATAGCAAATCATTTAGCAAAGATACAAAAAAAGGAGACACAAACAGTTCATTATTTAGGCAAAACTATACAAAATGAAATAATATCGTTGATCTCTTCGAAAAGTTTGCAAAATATTATTCAAATGATAATTAATGCCAAATATTTTTCTCTAATATTAGATTGCACTCCTGATATTAGTCATAACGAACAAATGACATTTATAGCCAGATTTGTCAATAAAGATGAAAATAATGAAGTTGCAATAAGCGAACATTTTTTGAGATTTTTAAAAGTATCTGACTCCACAGGAAAAGGTTTAGCAACTTATCTTATTGACAACATTAAAGATTTAGGTTTGAATATTAATGATCTACGTGGACAAGGTTACGATAATGGCGCAAATATGCATGGGAAAAATAATGGGGTCCAAAAACGTATTTTAAATTTGAATTCTCGTGCATTTTTCGTCCCATGTGCTGCACATACACTTAATTTAGTAGTGAATGATGCAGCCAAAATTAACACAGAATCATTTAGTTTCTTTTCCACTATTCAAACAATTTATAATTTCTTTAGCGCTTCAACAAAACGATGGGAGTTCTTAAAAAAAAATACTAAAATTACAGTAAAACCTTTGTCAGCCACCAGGTGGGAATCAAGAGTCGATGCCCTTCGTCCACTTAGGTTTGAAATAGCTGAAATTTTAGATGCTTTAGTTGACATTTATGAAAACCTAGAAATAGATAATAATACAAAGCGTGAAGCTAAGGCTGTGGCTTTCAAAATAAAAGAGTATGAATTTATATGTTCAGTGGTTATTTGGTACGATGTTTTAAGTAAAGTTAACGTTGTTAGTAAACTGCTCCAAAATCCAAATCAAAACTTAAATGTTTCTTCAGGTGCGTTAAATAGTCTTATTAAATTTATTGAAGAATATAGATCCGATGAAAATTTTAGTCTTATTCTTCAAACGGCAGAAAATATAGCAGCTGATTTAGAAATACCTGCGAAATTCAAAGATAATACGTTACGAAGAAGAAAGAAAAAAATTTTTGGTTATGAATCTGTAGACGAAACGCCAGTTGATCCGATACTTAAATATAAAATATCATTTTTTCTGCCAATTTTAGATATTACTATCAATTCTTTAAAAGAAAGGTTTAATCTTTTCACAAAATATAGTGAAAAATTTGAATTTATACATAATATAAAAGAAATTAACAAAATGGATGATAATACATTAAAAAAACATTGTTCTGATTTAGAAATAATGCTAACCGATGGCGAGAAAAAAGATATATCTGCAACAGAATTATTTAATGAAATAAAAATAGCAAAGAAATTTTTGAAAGACTTTGAAAACCCACTAAACATCTTGCAATATATATATAAAAATCTACTGGATTCCATTTTTCCCAATTTTGTAATTGCTATTAAAATATTTTTAACTTTACCAGTTTCAGTTGCTAGCGGAGAACGATCTTTTTCGAAGCTTAAACTAATTAAAAATTATTTAAGATCAACAATTTCACAAGAAAGATTAGTTGGTTTCACAATGATATCGATTGAAAGTGATACATGCGACAAATTAGATATACATAATTTAATTGATGAATTTGCCAGTTTAAAAGCTAGAAAAGTAAATATCTAGAATAATAGTTTTGTCAATTTTTATACAAAATATATGTATGTTATGTAATTTTTGTATATTATAATATTGTTTCAATAAAATAAAAAAATATATAAACAAAATAAAACCTGTATTTCACTTGGAAAAGAATTATTATTAATTTTTTAATGTTTTTATTACAAATTTAATATTGCCAATTAAATTACGTTAATTCCAAAAAACCAATAAAATAAATGGGCGTCTAAAATGAGTTTCGCATCGGGGCGCTACTAATGCTAGAGGCGGCGCTGTATATATATATATATATATATATATATTTAATTTAATTTTTTTAAAGAATATTAATGACGAATAACGAAACAGGTTTAACAGATTTTAATAAGCGTATAAATAATATTTATTGACTTAGACAAAATAGAGTTTAACATTAAATATTAATTCTTCTGGCTTTTGTCGTGGCAAAAATATCTATAATCTCATTAAAATCAATTTTTTCCAACATTTCTGAATGCACTCACATCTATTCTAAGAAACTAATGAAGTAATAAAAAATATATTAATCTCTTAGATCTTAAGAATAATTTATTACTTAATTTTTGTTCCAAATTGGCTTCCCTAATTTTGCGCCCCCTAATTTTGGCGCCCGGAGCTAAATGTCCCCCCCTGCCCTCCCCCCTAGTTACGCCACTGACAACCATTTACCTGATACCAAGTACCTACAACTAGATACTAACAACCAAAAACACTCAATCACCACCTACCCAATAACTACCTACTAAGTACTAACAACCACCTAACAACTAGATACCAAGTACTCACAACCGACAACAACCAAGTACTAAGCATTATTAAGCAACTACTAAGTACCTACAACCAACTAGCTACCACCTACCAAGTACTCACAACCAGCTAACAACTAGCTACCACCTACCAAGTACTCACAACCAGCTAACAACTAGCTACCACCTACCAAGTACTAACAACCGACAACAACCAGGTACTAAGCATTAATTACCAACTACCAAGTACTTACAACCACCTATCAAGTACATACAACCAACAACAACCAAGTACTAAGCATTATTAACCAACTACCAAGTACCTACAACCACCTACCAAGTACTAACAACTAAAAAAACAACTAACAACTATCTACAACCTACCAAGTACTTACAACCCACAACAACCAGCTAACAACTAACTATTACTTACCAAGTACATACAACCAACATCAACCAGGTACTAAGCATTAATTACCAACTACTAAGTACCTACAACCACCTACCAACTACTTACAACCAACATCAACCAGATACCAACAACTAGATACTAACAACTAGATACCAAGTACCTACAACAGTGGTGCCCAACCTAGTGCCCGTGGGCAAAAAAGTGCCCGTGGGTGTTTTTCTAAATACGGTTAAAGAAAATATCAATTTTTAACATTAAGATGTATAATGTTTCAATGAGAATTACAAGCGCATTTTTAATTTTCGAAATTAAAATTAATCAATCCCAACAATTAATTATTAAATGGGAATTCCAAGAAAATTAAATTTTTTCCTACTTTAAATTAAAATTAATTAACTCAAATATCGTTACATCGTTAGTTAAAAAACTCTATTAAAATCAGTCAACCAAAAACAATCTCTCAGTGTGGACAACAATTTATCCAAATAAAAAAAATAATCTTTGTTTTTACAAAATGTCTCTCAGCAAAGGGATGTCTCAAAAAAGAAAACGTGAAGATGAAAAATCTGCGCAACAAGTGTTAAGAAATAACTGGGAAGAACAATTTTTGTTCACACATTCACAATCATCAAGGCCAATTTGTCTGATTTGTAATGACACAGTTGCAGTCTATAAAAAATACAATGTGGAACGTCATTTTAATCAGATGCATTCAGAATTCAAAATCAAATACCCAATTGGATCTGCAGACAGAACTGACTTTATTTCAAAGAGAAAATCGAAACTTGCAGTTCAGCAAACATTTTTTACCAAAAGACAAGAAGAAATGCACGGTATGACAAAAGCTTCCTTTCAAATTTCCCTGCTGCTTGCCAGATTAAAAAAAAGTTATTCAGATGGTGAAATGGTAAAAGAGGCAATTTCTATTTTTGCTGAAAACTCAGGTGACCCAAAAAACAAATTGCTGTCCAAAAACATAGCATTTTCAAGAAATACAGTTACTCGGAGAATTGAAGAAATGGCCAATGATGTCTCAAAACAAATTATTGTTGCTGCTTCACTTTCAAAATACTTTTCAATTGCAATTGATGAAAGCTGTGATGCAACTGACAGTGCTCAATTACTGGTTTATATAAGATGTGTCAATGAAAACTTCGATGTTGTTCAGGAACTTCTTGGCCTTTGTCAACTGAAAACCACAACAACTGGAGCCGATATCTTTGAAGCACTGAAAGATTGTGTGGAAAATTCAAGCATCAACGAGTATAAGCTCGACTGGAATCAACTGGAAAGTATCTGACAGATGGAGCTCCTGCAATGGTTGGAAAAAACAACGGTTGTGTTTCCCTTCTAGAAAGATATCTAAAAAGAAAACTTTTTAAGTACCATTGCATTATTCATCAAGAAGTTCTTTGCTCAAAGGATATGGAATTCAAGCATGTTATTGACACAGCTGTGCACTGTATTAACAAGATTAGAGCACGATCTCTAAATAGAAGAGAGTTTCGATCCCTGTTTGAAGAGGAAACCGACGATTGTGGTGAACTTTTGCTCCATTGCTCTGTTCGCTGGTTGTCAAAGGGAAAAATGCTGTCAAGATTTTTCCAGTTAAGGACCCAAGTACTGCAATTTTTGGAAGAAAAAAAAGAGTTGCCTACCGAGTGAGATCTTTTGAAAACAATTCCTGGTTGAGTGAATTGGCTTTTCTTGTTGATGTCACAAATTACCTGAACATCTTGAACACAGGATTGCAAGGTGAAAATAGTTTGTTCCCAACACTATTCAATCAAATCAATGCATTTAAGGCAAAATTAAAACTGTTTTATAACAGTCTTTCTCAAGGAAATCTGGATCTTTTCCCTACGCTTCAGAAATTTCAACTTGAAAGTTCAATCACTGTCAACTTGGACTATGAAAAATACAAACTTGCCATTATGAATTTGTCTCATTCATTTTCTTCTCGATTTTCTGACTTTGAGGCAGAGAAGGATAACATTTTATTGTTCATTAATCCATTCTCTATATCAGAAAGTGAAATCAGCAAGTATTCTCCAAAAATACAGATGGAAATTACTGACATTCAAAACCACACAGGATTAAAGAGAAAGTTTCAAGAGCTTTGTGAATCACCTATTTCACCCGACTTAAAAGCATTCTGGAAGCTTGTTCCAAAAAATGACTATCCTGAACTTAACAACATGGCACTCCGGTTTGTGGTCAAATTTGGATCAACTTACATTTGTGAGAAGACATTTTCTTCAATGAACTACATAAAAAGCAAATTCAGATGTTCACTCACTGATGCTCACTTGGAAAACCTCATTCTATTATCAAATTCAAAAATCAATCCTGATATTGATCAACTTGTTAGCCAGACTCAAATTCAAAAGCCGCATTAAAATGATGTTATAAATAAATTTGTTTGTTTTGTTTCACATTATTATTTTTATTATTTTAAATTTTTAATACAAATGCATGTTTCCTAATAAAAAGATTGCTATAAGATCATTTTTCTATTAACTAATTTTTCAAAAATGTGCCCGCAAAGACTTTTTCATTTAAATAGTTGCCCACTTGATAAAAAGGTTGGGCACCACTGACCTACAACCACCTACCCATTAACTAGCTACAACCAGCTAACAACTAGCTACCACCTACCAAGTACTAACAACCAAGTAACTTACCTAGTACCAAGTACTTACAACTAGATACCAAGTACTTATAACCAGATGACCACATGAAATTATTGGTTAAATATGAAAATAAGGATTATATTTTGTTGTTAAGTAAATTATGGTGTAAAATTAAGAAATAAAGAATAATTAGGTAAATTAAAGTTAAAAATTTTAAATAAGTAAATTAAGGTTCAAAATTTAAAATTAAGTAACCAATGGTTCAAATTTTAAATTAAAGCTAAATAAGTAAATTAAAGTAAGATTTTTAAATTTATTATCAAAAGATTGAATAACCACCAACTTTTTTGAGAAATGTAATTTATAATGAAAATTTTTATGGTATAATTTTTTTAAGCTAATTTTTTAAGTTAATTTTTACGAAATCATTATAGACTTTTTATACTTATTATTGGTATTAAACAATAGAATGATATTGAAAATATATATAATTTAAAAATACAATTAAAATTAAAATGATATACTAGGTAAAATGTTGGTAAAATATTCACAGCTTGTTATGTAATAAAATAGACGCGGCTTGTTATGTAATAACATAGTTTAAATTACATATCCTTCTCACTTATATTCCCCCGATTCTCAATATCCCACTATTTAATCCCTATATTCCCCACCCCCCGATTCTCGATTTTCCATTAATTAATCACTAATATCCCCCCGATTTTCCATTAGTTATTCATTTATAACCCCCACCCCCGATATTTATTCAATTATATTCCACCTAGTTTGATTAATTATTCACTTAAAACATCCCCACAAACATTTGTTTTAAAAGTTTTTTTTTATTAAATTTATGAATTTTATGAAATAATTTTAAATAAATTCAATTAATATATTTCCATTCTGATCAACCTTCTTCTTATCTATGCCAATTCTCAGTATTTACCTCCATTAATGAATTATTCTACCAATTATTTTCACCCTTTTGAATTTATCATCGAGTAATGAATAATTTCCTCACTTTAATGAAGATTCTTACCACCTTCATTGTTAATTTTATCAAAGTTTAAAGAATATTTCTCTTTTCATTTTACATTGCTTACCACATTAGAATTTTTATCGAAATTATGATGATTTGACTAATTCAATGAAAAATTTGAATGAGTTAATTCGTTTTATTATATATACTATGAGTTTATCCGACAAAATATTCTGTCCCCCTATGGGTATTGCTCACAAGGGTACTACTCACATTCAACATGTCGCAAGGGTATTAGTCGTAAAGGTATTTAATGATTTTATTTGAATGATTATTTAGGCAAATTTGTTGTTTAAGGCATTCATTGATAATTTTTAGTGTTAATGGTTTTAGTAAATATTCAAGTAAATTTCTATCATCTTTGTGAATTTCTATCATTTTTGTGAATTTCCATGATTTTTATTTGTAATTTTCTATTATTTTTTGCGGATTTCTATCATTTTTGTGAATTTCATGTTGATTGAATGAATATTTAAAAATTTAAAGTTAGTTCTAAGATAAATTTAATTAATTTCTTGATAATTGGATGTATTTTTATTGACTTGTTTTTAAATTTTAAATAAAAATTTATTTTTAATGAGGTTAATAATTAAAGTTTTTACAATAATCAAGTGATAGGATAAATTTTGATGAGGATATTGAATAATTTTCTAAGAATTTCATGTTGACTGATAAATTTAATTGATAAATTTAATTAATTTCTTGATAATTAGTTGTATTTTATTGAATAGTTTTTAAATAAAAATTAATTTCATTGGCAATTAGGTCAATAATTAAGTGATTTTTGATGATAACTTTGTAATATATTTGACTAAATAATTTTTTCAATATTTTTCTAAGAATATTTACACATTGATGAACTTTAAAAAAACATAAGCTAAGAAACCAGTTAACTTTATCAAGGACTTTAAATTTACTTGATAATTATTGTAGGATATACAGAAATTTAGTTTGCTGTTATTGCTTGAAAATGATTGGTTAAATAGCTGAAGAATTATGATCAAACAATATATATCATCTCCAGTTAGGTATTTGATGGTAAATATTTGTAAGAAAATTTAGTGAATTTTGATCTTTTAGTGGGCTCTTATTATTTAGCTTCTAAATTATTTCAATGGAAGAATGTCTGGTGTCTATAACAATTAATTAAAAGTCATATTTTTGAAGTTCTCTAAGGATTTTAAGAGGATTGATATATTAAAGGGCTCAAGTGGGTGGTATCTTTAGGGAAATTAAGGGATATAATCGGATAGATGTTTAAAAGGGTAGAAATATTTGCTGAGAGATCGGTTAAGATGAGAGAATATGATCTTTTAAGGGGATATAGTCGGTTAAATTTAATGAAGGATGGGCTAAAATGGGAATATATCAATGTAAGGGAGATATAGTCGATTGACTTTAATGAGAGATCGGTTAAGATGGGAAAATATGATCTTTTAATGGGGATATAGTCGGTTAGATTTAATGAGAGATCGGATAAGGTGGGAATATATGATTTTTTAAGGGTAATGTTGGTAAAATATCAATGTTTTAAGGGAAATATTAATACATTAGTCAGTTATGAATCAATAATAATGTGAAATTATATCGTTTTATTAGGTTGTGATTAATGCACAGTAAATTAATTTAGAACAATGTTTTATTAAATAGGGATAATGATCGATTTATTTGGTTTTGACAATGAAATCTTTACAGATAATTGGGATTGATATCAACTTTAAATTATTTTTATCTTTATTTAGTCGGACAACGACAAAAGTTGACCATTTGAAGAAATATATTTTATTGAATGGATAAATTTAATCTTTCAATGTGACCTAGTCAGTTATATATATTTTAAATTTCGAGTACAGTGATTTACAAAAATTTACAGTGATTAACAAAAAATTTATTATAACCGGTTTTATCATTAGATTTTATAAATTATTTAGGGTTAATGACCAAATTATTTTACATGTTTTATGGGGAAATATTCGTGATAATAGGAATTAAAGTTAGAATTATAGTCATTTAAATGGGATTTTAAGCAATCTTATTTGTCTGAGGTAAATATATAACCTGCTAAGGATATTTATCGATAAAATACTAATCTTTATAGATAGAGTTAGTTCAAGGAAATTTGATGCTTTTTAGATGATTTTAGTGAAATATTTGTAATAATATGAATTAAGGGTAGAAACATAGTCATTTAAGGGATTTTAAGGAATCTTATTAGTTTGAGGAGAATATATGATCTTTAACAAGTATTTATCATTAAAATACAAATCTTTAAATATTGATATATTTAGGGGAAAATGATTCTTTTTAGATGATTTTATTGGAGAATACACTTGGATATACGAATTATTGTCATTTAAATGAATTTGCTGGTTTGTTAGATGTTATCATTAGTTTTCTAGTCTCTTTTGGAATTTAATGATAATTATTTTTATTGTAGATTGCTGACTTTGATAATTGTAATGAATTTATACTGATTTTTTGAATATATTGAGAAATCAGTTAATCAATTTGAGTACATGTATTAAAAAAATAATTAAAATTAATTTGATTTCAATTAATTTATTCAATCTAAAACAATTATCTACTAGATTTTATTTCAAATTTTATTAATTTATTATCTTAGTTGATTCAACTTGAATGATCAGTATTTTTTTTAATTTACTGGATGATTAATGATTAGAATTTTTTCTTGTCCATTAATTAAATTTTTATGATATTTATTTTGAATAATTTAAATTTTTACAATAATTTAATCAATTTTTACCTAGTTATTGATGCCTTGAGTTCAATTAATTTTCCATCTAATTTTTCAAGTGATGAGTATTTTTCTTTTAAAGATCAATTTGTTAGTACATAGTTGTTGGTTGTAAGTAGTTGGTTGACTTTTTAGATTTTGATAACAAAATAGTGTAAGCGATGAAGAATATTTTGTATTTAATTGCTATTATTTTTATGTGTGGTTAGTTGATTGTTAGTTGATTGGAGAATATTTTGTTGGTACAGTGTTGTTTACTGATTGTTGTTATATAGTTGTAGGTTGATATTTGTTAATTTCTCGATGGGTTTTGATGGTGGTTGTAAGTACTTGGTATCTAGTTGTTAGCTGGTTGATAGTACTTAGTAGCTAGTTAATGGGTAGGTGGGGGGTTGAGTGTTACCAATACCCCTACGACTAGTACCTTTACGACTAATACCCTTACGACCAGTACCCTTACGACCAGTACCCTTACGACCAGTACCCTTACGACCAGTACCCTTACGACCAGTACCCTTAGCGGGTCAAAACATCCTGTCGGATAGACTAAGAGTATATATAATAAAACCGATCAACAATAAGTATTTATTGAATGCGATTTTTACTTTGCAATAATAAGTCAGTAGTAATCAATTAAAAGAAAAATGTTTTGTAAATTAGAATTCTTTAGTCTTTGATTGTAATTTAAATTATCATCAATTCCACGTAGTGATGAGTTGTCAATTATTTATTTTTTGATGAAAATCAACATTTTTGTTAAATTTAGACATTTTGAAAAGGTTTTTCTGCTGATTGTAATTAAACATATTTTTGAAGATAGATAAAAAATTAATTTAAAAAAGATTTCATAAAATATAATGAAGAATATTTAGTAGGTTGTTGGTACTAAGTTGTTTTTACTTGGTTGTCTGAGAGTTAGTTAGTACATGGTATCATGTTGTAAGTATTTGGTACTTATTTGTTAGCACCTAGTTAAAAATAATCAGTAACCAATTGTTGGGAACTGTTGAATTATTATCATTATTATTATTATTATTATTATTATTATTATTATTATTATTATTATTATTATTATTATTATTATTATTATTATTATTATTATTATTATTATTATTTATTATTATTATTATTATTTTTATTATTATTATCATTCCATTTAAATTTTCATTTGACTTTGAAAAATATTTCATTGAAATTTGTATTTAAAATTATCTTAAAAAAATTTCATAAAAATTAACTTAAAAAATTAGCTTAAAAAAATTATACCATAAAAATTTTCATTATAAATTACATTTCTCAAAAAAGTTGGTGGTTATTCAATCTTTTGATAATAAATTTAAAAATCTTACTTTAATTTACTTATTTAGCTTTAATTTAAAATTTGAACCATTGGTTACTTAATTTTAAATTTTGAACCTTAATTTACTTATTTAAAATTTTTAACTTTAATTTACCTAATTATTTTTATTTCTTAATTTTACATCATAATTTACTTAACAACAAAATATAATCCTTATTTTCATATTTAACCAATAATTTCATGTGGTCATCTGGTTATAAGTACTTGGTATCTAGTTGTAAGTACTTGGTACTAGGTAAGTTACTTGGTTGTTAGTAATTGGTTAATAATGCTTAGTACCTGGTTGTTGTTGGTTGTTAGTACTTGGTAGGTGGTAGCTAGTTGTTAGCTGGTTGTTGTGGGTTGTAAGTACTTGGTAGGTTGTAGCTAGTTGTTAGTTGTTTTTTTTTGTTGTTAGTACTTGGTAGGTGATTGTAGGTACTTAGTAGTTGGTAATTAATGCTTAGTACCTGGTTGATGTTGGTTGTAAGTAGTTAGTAGGTGGTTGTAGGTACTTAGTAGTTGGTAATTAATGCTTAGTACCTGGTTGATGTTGGTTGTATGTACTTGGTAGGTGGTAGTTAGTTGTTAGCTGGTTGTTGTGGGTTGTAAGTACTTGGTAGGCTGTAGCTAGTTGTTAGTTGTTTTTTGAGTTGTTAGTACTTGGTAGGTGATTGTAGGTACTTGGTAGTTGGTTAATAATGCTTAGTACTTGGTTGTTGTTGGTTGTATGTACTTGGTAGGTGGTTGTAAGTACTTGGTAGTTGGTAATTAATGCTTATTACCTGGTTGTTGTCGGTTGTTAGTACTTGGTATCTAGTTGTTAGCTGGTTGTTAGTACTTAGTAGGTAGTTATTGGGTAGGTGGTGATTGAGTGTTTTTGGTTGTTAGTATCTAGTTGTAGGTACATGGTATCAGGTAATTGGTTGTTAGTAACTAGTTGTAGGTATCTGGTTGTTAGTACATGTTCGTAAGTTACTGGTTGTTGGTACTAAGTTGTAGGTTTGTTGTTGAATTATTATTAAAATTTGTCTTTGAAAAATATTTCATAAAAATTTCCATTAAAAATTATCCTAAATAAATTATTCCATAAAGATTTCCATTAAAAATTACCATTGAAAAATATTTCATTAAAATTTCTATTAAAAATTACTTAAAAAATTATTTCATAAAAATTTTCATTAAAAAATTTCAATTCTCAAACACCTTTCAACATATTTCAACTTTTTGTTAATAAATTTAAAAATCTTACTTTAATTTACTTATTTAAAAATTATTACTTTAATTTACTTATTTAACTTTAATTTAATTTTTTAGAACCTTAATTTACTTATTTGAGCCCATTGATAACTTTAATTTAAAATTTTGGACCTTGATTTACTTTAATTAAAAATTTGAACCATTATTTACTTTAATTTAAAAATTTGAACCTTAATTACTTATTTGAGCCCATTGATAATTGGGGTAATTGCTCCCGTAAGCCACTAACCTCATCCTTCCAAAAGTTTTTCTCAGATAACTGTGCATCCAGTTCACATTTTTCAAAGAAACATTTACAAAATTGTTTCTTCGATCCGAATCATTATCATATATGAGAGACATTTTCCGAAAATTTATTTTTTAAAGAGCCACCATAGTGAACTACATATTTTTTTTTATTTCATTAATTTGATTAAAAAAGACTTAAACGCTATTAAAAAAAGTTGTTTCTTTAAGAGCTACTAGGTCTAAAATTTCTTCCTTTACTTTTACGTCAGAAGATACAAAGCGGACAAAAACGGCTAATTGTAGAACATCCTGAATGTCAGTAGACTCGTCGAGAGCTAAACTGAATGCTGTACAATTTTTTAAATCACACATCAAATTATTTTCAACATTTTCGCTAATTTGGCCAATTCGACGCGCAGTTGTACGACGTGACATAGGAATACGTGAGATCAATTTATGTAGTTTTGAGTTATCCGGATCCAAAACTTTAATCACTTCTTCCAAGTTTCTCTTAATAAATTCACCTTCTCCATATGTACGTTTAGCACGAGCTATATTCCAAGCTATCAAAAAACTAGCTTCGTTGGCACTGTAATCTTCTCGACTAAAAGAAGACATTAGTCCTTGTTGGTTTTGAAGCCCTGATTGCAATGACTTAAGTTTTTCTGTTCGCAATTTTGAATTGAGTGGATATTGAATTGATAAGTGTGGATGACTTACTTCATAGTGTCGACGTAAATTGGTTACTTTGTAGTTGGAAATTGTAACTTTACAAATAAGACACAACGATTTACCATTATTGTCAATAAAAAAAAACTTTTCTGTCCATTCTTCTTGAAAAGTTCTATTTTCTTGTTTGTATTTTCGTTTTTTGATGTTTTCTGAGGTCATTGTAATAATAAATTTGAATAACTTATATTACTGAAATTTAAACAAAATAATAAAAAGACATAAAGTTAATTTTAATTAATTTAAAATTTTAAAATGCTTCATAAAAAATCTTCTTACCAAATTTTTCAAAAAACACGAATAGAAAACTATACTAAAATATACAAACGACCGCAATATTGTACAAACAAAAATACTAACTAATCAAAATTCACTAAATTTCAATAAATTTATTTTCATTGCTTCTCTCTCGTTGTTATAACAAAGCGCCGCCTACTACAAAATAATTTTAAAAAGCAGTAAAATTTTCAAATTCAATTATCAAAAATTCAATTATCAATGAGCCGCAGTTTACTCAACGAAGAGCCGCATGCGGCTCTAAGAGCCGCATTTGCCCACCGTTGATATATAAAATGGTGAACCATTTTTTAAATTTAAACTCCAATATAGTATATGAATTCCATCTAAATTCTGAAATGCAGTATAATTGATCAAGTTGCAATATTCAAGTTTTATTGGTCATAAGTAGGTAGTTAGTACCCCCCCATTTGCTGCAGAAATTTGTTTTTGCTCAACGGTTACGTAACTGCTGCAGAAGCCTACACTTATTTTTTCCGGGATTTACATTACAAAAAAGGGCCTATAGAAAATAAGCCATGTTTTTCTGACCATAGTGAAGGGTCTTGATGGATCCTGGAATTTTGAATACAATAAAAGGTCCTATAGAAAAAAAGCCAGGATTTCTTTGACTATAGTGAGGGGTCTCCTTGGTCCTGGGATTTTCAATACAGAAGAGGGTCCTCATTTAAAAAGCATGGTAAATTAAGGATAAATAAGTAAATTAAGGTCTAGAATTTTAAATTAAAGTAAATCAAGCGTCTAAAAATTGAATTAAAGTATATTATGCTGCCGTAGGCTACTCACTACCTACTTCTATTTTTCACATATTTTGTTTAAATGAAGTAATTTATTGACTTTCCTAGGTTTTTGCCTAACATACATTGTTATTTCTCGAAAAATCAAAAAACAACAGTAGGTAGTTAGGAGCCCGCTGGAACAATTACCCCCCTAGGGAGGGGGGGGGGTGTTAATTTGTTGCAAGTTTTTATTACGCAATTGTTCCAACTCACATTTTTTGCTTTCAGGGATTTTTACTCCAAACTTTTTTTTATCAGACTATAGTCAGGGTGTCTCGATGGTCCTGGAATTTTCAATACAAAAAAATTTTTCAATAGAAAAAGGCGGTCTTCAATAAAAAAGCATGGAATTTTCAGACCATAGTGAGGGGGTCTCTCTTGATCCTGAGAATTTCAATACAAAAAGACGGTCTTCAATAAAAAAGCATGGTGATTTAAGGTCTTAGGATATTTTCAATACAAAAAGGTGGTCTACACTAAAAAACAGTGGTAATTTAAGATCTCATGATAATTTCAATACAAAAATCTGATTATCACTAAAAAGCATAGAATATTCAAAGTAAATTAAGGTGGGTCTTCTTGGTCCTGAGAATTTCAATAAAAAAGTGGTCTACACTAAAAAATTTATAAAAAAATTTTAAAATAAAGCAAATTATGGGTCTAAAAATTGAATTACAGTAAATTATGGTCCAAATTTTTCAATTAAATTAGATTAAGGTTCAAATTATAAAAATAAAGTAATGACTAGGTTCAAATAAGTAAATTATGGTCTAAATATTTGAATTAAAGTAATCAATGGGCTCAAATAAGTAAATTAAGGTTCAAATTTTTTCAATTAAATTAGATTAAGGTTCAAATTATAAAATTAAAGTAATGAATAGGTTCAAATAAGTAAATTATGGTCAGTTAAAGTCAAAAAAAAAAAAAAAGTTAAAGTCAATTTAAGATGAAAGATTTCTGGGATTTTCAATATTAATTTTAGATGCAAATCTTCGTCAATTAATCAATGACCACATGAAATTATTAGTTAAATATGAAAATAATGGTTATAATTAGTTGTTTAGTAAATTATGGTGTAAAATTAAGTAATAAAGGATAAATAGGTAAATTAAGGATAAGTAAATTAAAGTTAAAAATTTTAAATAAGTAAATTAAGGTTCAAAATTTAAAATTAAGTAACCAATGGTTCAAATAAGTAAATAAGTAAATCAAAGTAATAATTTTTAAATAAGTAATGTAATAAGTAAATTAAACTAAGATTTTTAAATTTATTATCAAAAGATTGAATAACCACCAACTTTTTTTGAGAAATGTAATTTTTAATGAAAATTTAAAAGGAAAATTTTTAGGTTAATTTTAATGAAATAATTTTTTAAGTTAATTTTTAATGGAAATTTTTATGGAATAATTTTTTAATTTTTAATGAAAAATTTTATGAAATAATTTTTAAGTTAATTTCAATGGAATATTTTTCAAATTCAAATGAAAATTTTAATGGAATTTTAATAATATAATAATGATAATAATAATTTATTTTATTCAAGTGAGACATCCGACAAAAATATTTTACACCATTACTTTGAAAGTCAAAAATGCTAAAGGTAATCGGATGCACTTGTAAACAGTTTCTGTGTATCGACTAATTTTTTAGTCCGCAGAGATGATTATGATTTTTCATACGCCATGTTTACAAGTTTACAGATTTTTTCTGTGACCAAGCTATTTTGCAAGCGATGTGATTTCCAGTGTACCGGGGAAAGTATGCAATAGAGTTGAATCAACAATATTGTATACTTACCTGGCGCGAAGAGAAATCTTCGTGTCTCCCGCATAGTACTGATGAGAGCCAAAAGCTCGAAACTAGTCTACTATTGGGATTTGCACTGGGTATCACAAAGCTTGTACTGTTTATTTTATTCAAGTGAGACATCCGACAAAAATATTTTACACCATTACTTTGAAAGTCAAAAATGCTAAAGGTAATCGGATGCACTTGTAAACAGTTTCTGTGTATCGACTAATTTTTTAGTCCGCAGAGGTGATTATGATTTTTCATACGCCATGTTTACAAGTTTACAGATTTTTTCTGTGACCAAGCTATTTTGCAAGCGATGTGATTTCCAGTGTACCGGGGAAAGTATGCAATAGAGTTGAATCAACAATATTGTATACTTACCTGGCGCGAAGAGAAATCTTCGTGTCTCCCGCATAGTACTGATGAGAGCCAAAAGCTCGAAACTAGTCTACTATTGGGATTTGCACTGGGTATCACAAAGCTTGTACTGTTTATTTGATAATAATAATAATAATAATAATAATAATAATAATAATAATAATAATAATAATAATAATAATAATAATAATAATAATAATAATAATAATAATAATAATAATAATAATAATTGTAATTGTTCCAGCGGGCTCCTAACTACCTACTAACAACATTAAAAAATTTAAGCAAATATACGTATTTTTTTTGAAAGATACCCATAAAAAGACAGACATTTCAATTTATTTTTAATTAGTTGTCATTGTTTTTTTTTCATTGGCAGTTCAATGACAATCATAACCTTCAATTTAGAATCACTCAAGAGTGATAACAAAAGCAAAGTTATTCACAATAAAACCGAATTCAAAGGTAACCATGCATTAAATATTTGTAACAATTGTTAAGTTTTGCAATTTTCACGGTTTGTAAAAACGTAATATCATTTCAAACTTTTATCTTCACCATCCATTGACTGTTTTCAATTTCAATTGCATTTTTCATTTAATATTCATAATTTTTATTAAATTGTAAATAAAAGTTGATTTATAATCTTAAAAAAAATATAGAAAACGTAATAAATTTATTGCAATTTTTTAATACCAATGCAAAATTCGTATATACCGTAAAACCCGTTTAAATGAACCTTCAAGGGGGCACGAAAATTATGTTTATTTAACAAGGTGTTCAATTAAGAGTTACAAAAAAATTAAGAATAAAAATAATTAATTATTATAAAACCCAAATACAAAAATAAAGGCAAAGAGAAATTCATTTATATTTAACGTTTGAAAAAATCAGATATTTTTGTTTGTTTTTGATTCGAAATACTTGTCTTATTCTCTAAATTGTGAATCATTTCAAGTTCCAGATAATTTGTATCAGCTTCATCACATAGAAAATAATATCTTAATGTTTTGATTGTGTCTAATGCTTGTTTTTTAGTTGGACGTTGAAATTCATCTTCATCTTCCTCAATTTGCTCATCTGTTTCACATACGATTTCTTTATCTTTTTCAAGGATGGTTTCAACGATTTCCTGGTCATCAATGATCACTGATACTAGTGCGTAACTAGTGGCCGCAGGACCCTGCGTTGCGGGCCCCATCAATATTGTTTGATTGATGCTGAAAAATTGCAAACTCAATGGTTTCTATATCGTTATTGTTATTATTTAATGCTATTTCGATATCGAATCCACATTTTTTGAAGCAATTTTGTATGATTGAACAATTCTTATCCTTTCAGGCTGACATTTATTTCTTCAATATTTTCACGATCAATTCTACCATCAAGATTGTCCAAAATTCTTCTAACCATTACAGATCCATATTTATGTTTGAAATTTGCAATTATGCTTTGATCCATTGGTTGAAGCTTTGAAGTACGATTCAGAGGAAAAAATACAACTTTCACATGGTTAAATTGTGATTTCAAAGCATGTATGTTTCTATTTTCAGCTTGAAACCTTTTATCAAGTTTTGCAATCCATTTACAAATATTTTCTACGGTCATCCAAGCTTTTCTATTACCCGGGTAGTGAACTTCAAGATATGACATATTTATGCGTTCTAAACACCTTGGTTTTAGAGAATTGCCGATTACTAAAAGTGTGAGTTTATCTGATCCTGTTGCATTGCATCCTAAAAGTATTGTAATCCTTTCTTTTGACCATTAAAGCCCTTTTCGCCTTTTACAATAAAATCTTTTTAACACGATTTTGAAATAACACGGTTCGTCAAGAAGAAATTTTAAATTTTTTTACACTTTTTTTTTGATTTAACACGAATTCCAAAAAATATTTTTAATTATTTACATGATTTTCTGCATTTTAAATGTCTGCATTTTTAATGTCTTCAAAAATGGAATCTTTTATAATGTTTGAAAGTTTACTTAACCATTCTTCTACAGTTGATTCATTAATTTTGGCCGATTCTCTATTAACAATTCGGAAGGATACATTATATCTTTTTTTTCCATCAGTCAAGCCATCCATTAAATGGTTTGAAGTCTTGTCCAATACATTTTGCGAAATCTTCTGCTTTTTCTTGAAGAATAGGACCATTTATTGGAACGTTAAATTTTCTTTTTTCTTTGAACCATTCATAAAGGCACTCATCGATTTTTTTTCATATTTTGAACCTCTGAGACGCTTTCTCGAAGGACTTTGATTGTTTGCTTCAAATGACTCTATGATTTTATCTTTTTCAAGCCCTCACCATTTTGCTTTTGTGCTTTGTGGAACTCCTGTTTCAGTAGAAACTTGGATTTTGGAAACTTGTTAAGATTCGATTCGCTTGATTTTTTAGTATTTTTCTTTTAATGTTGCTGCTTTTCGTTTGGACATTTTAATTTGACAAAAATTATTTAATAGATATAATTTATAATAACATATAATTTTGGGATTGGGGTTTACTATTTATAATTATGTAAAATAATGATATCCAATAAAAAAATTTAATGTCAATTAAAAATTTGTAAAACAAACATGAGGCTTAATTGGTATTCATTAATCAGAATTGTTCATTTAAAAGGGTGTTCAATTAAGCAATCAATATTTCCTTTTTTACTAAATCTTTTAAGATTAAAACGAAATATTTTTTTTAATGTAAAAAGAAATTAAAATTAAAAATAAATCAATAGTGAAAAGGATAAAAGATCCAGGCAAACACTTTCTGTTAATTATTGGTAATAGGGTTTTTGAGATCATACACATATGTCCTTTACTAGGAATATAACTTTTATCAACCATACCAAAAACCCATATTTCATCACTGCTGGACCTTCCCCGATGATTTTTAGGTTTGTGCCTAAACATGGATTCATCTATTTGTACGATAATACCTTCACCACTCAGTTTTTCATTTCCAAAATTAAACAATAATGCAATTTTTAATCTTAAAAGATCAAAAAATTTAATTATTGTTGGTTCCAAACATCTCGTCATTTCTCGACATTTTTTATTAGAGTGATAAAAGAAAACCAGCACCACAGTATTAACAAACAAGTTATAAGGTCTAAATCAAATTTTGCTAAACAGGAACCTGATCTGGCAGATTTTGTACTTTTAAATTTACTGTAAATAGAATTCAAGCACTTCCAGACATATTTATCTTTTTGTCATTTGTGTTGAACCTCAAGCATTGTCAATAAACAATAATTACAAGTTACTGTACTTCTTAAGATCCCTTTTTTTCTAAAAACACAATTAAATTTGCTGAACTTTCCTCTATTTATTTTAAAATTAGATTTCTAAAAATAGGCATTAATAATATGGTTTAAACAAAAATATTTATTTGATAAATTTGTGATGTAAAAAATCAGTTAATTTTTAAATTGCCTTCTCATATCTATATGGATCAAAATTCAAGCCTTAAAATTTATTTAAAATTAAGCTTCTTACCTAAAAGCCATTTCTAAAACGGCTAAAATTAATATCTAGAAAATTGAAATTCCATAAATTAATTATCAGGTTTTTAGGATTTTATGAAATTTATTTTATAAATATTTTGGAATTATTTTGATACACCTAATTTTGTTTAAATTATCGGCTACTTACTAATATTAATTTTGTTTAAATCATTGATTACGTCATCAAGTTTCAATTTTTTTAAAAATTTCTTTAAGTCAATATACTTGAAATTAGATTCTCTATTAAATGAGACCACGAGTTAATCAAAATTGTGAAATTTCATTTTTAGTGCACCATTTTTGAATTTACACATCTTTTTAAACAACTTGAGATATTTTCACTCAAACAATATACAGATAGAATTTAAATCTCGGCACTGGAAAAATTCAAATTCACACTCAACACCTTAAACGATGCTTTTTCAGTCAACCTTTACATACACACACATTTTCAACTTTTAAAAATTACAAATTATTCATCTATACTTAGGAAAACCCATTCTGCTATTAAAAAATTATTTAAAAGACATATTAAAAACTAAACATTTATTAAAATCCCAGAGAAATTCGAGCAGTATCTAATCTCCAAATTGGTGATATGACATCTTTCTCATCCATTTTATATCCTTGTATTGAAATATTTACAAACCAGCTTTCACCATCTTTATATTCAATTTCTTCAAAGGCATCATGAAAACATGAATTTCGATTGTTGATGAAGATATTTTCACTGCAACTTAGATTCTTATTGATTTTCCCCAACACTTTAGTTACTGCAACAAAAACTTCTTTTGTTATATGAGCTATGTAACTTGAGTATTGCAACTTGATCAATTTGATTTCATTTCAGAATTTATATGGAATTTCATCTACCAAGAAATATATTTTATGGTTATGATACATTTGTACTGGTTTCACATCTTTTTTGATTTGTACCGGTTTCGTCTCAGTTATTTTCTTAATTGGATTTGTTTCTTTTATTAAATTAGAAAATGATTTCTCACCAAAATAATAACTATTATGTTATTTCATTTCTCTTTATTACTTGTTGTAAAGAATGATCTTATTTATCGTAAATTGTGATTAATGATTGTTAGTATAGAAATTTGTTGGACCCAACAAAGTCACCTTTAAAAAATATTGTCTCGGGACAGTTGTGGTGCTTGTGTATAATATAGTAGATATGATATCAAATAAATATTAAATAAATAAAAATTTCAAATTTTATTAACCAAAAAATTACTACTTCATAAAATTGTCAGGTGGCGGTGATTGGGGTGTTATTTGCAGTAGATGTAATAACGATATTTGGGAGAATAATTGACTGAGAAGAATCAACACAAACGGTGCATTTGTCTATAACTGTAAAGATTTTAGGATTAATTGCAGCGCTTTAATTTACAAATAGAGGTGTATGATTTGATATAGGATTTTGAATTTGATATTTCTCTTATTAGTTTTCGGATGGATTTGTCTTGACACGCACTGATATAGTAATTATTAAAGTTTGTTAAGTTAATGTTGTATTATGCGTGTTATGAGAAATTTGATGAGCCCGAAAGAGTCACCGTTAAAACTTGTGGCGGGACAATCGGGGTGCGTGTTATGTTTCAAGATATTGTAACTACAAATAAAATATGATTATAAATTTTATACAACAAATATTAAAAAATGTCTAATTCTTATAACTTTATTATAATAAAAAATAAAAACCTTCAAAGATTTCGCGAACGTTCATAAATTAAACAGAATTGTCATCCAAACATTTCATTTTTTTATTTCTAATCCCAATTTCCATATCGATTTATTTTTAATTTTACTATAGCGATAATTTACTATAGTAAATTATCGCTATATAGTTTTTTAAAAAATCTGGATTTCCCAGATAGTGGCATTTTATATTTTAGTGTTCACAATTCCTAATTGTGAACACTAAAATATTAACAAAAAATAGCTGTACATTACAAAGTTGTATATCCTCATTTCTTTTATAATAATCCTATGAATGATCTTGCTTCTTTTTTTTGTACTTGGTATGATCTACTATTGTATCTTCTTTTTTTATATAGTTTTGTATACTAGAATATTTTTATTTTTGCTATTGATTTTTTTTTGAATTTGTAAATTATTTTATATGGATAATTTCCTATAGTAAATTATCGCTGCATCGTTTTTTTAATTTTATCTCCGCACTTAGCATGCGACAGCAAAAAGAAAAACACTCTAATCAAAAATAAAAAAAAATGTATAACACTACACTACACTTGTGTATAACCAATCATATTAATGAATTTGCAAACGACCAAAAGTTCAATATACAAAAAATCCAGGGAGTTTAAATTACCATGACTTTTTAGCGACAGTCAAATTTTGTATTGGAAACCCCTGAGACTAAGGAGACCTTCTCACTATAGTCAGAAAAATGTGATGTAATTATAAAATACCCATCTGCAGCATTCTCATCTTCCATTGCACAGTCATTACTACTTTGGAGCAGTGGTTTTTTAGTGAGAATGTAAAAAGGGACACTTTCACTTTAATCAGAAAACTGTGATGTAATTAAGAAATATCCCTCTATAGTAGACCACTCGCAGTCATCTGCATTAGTTCGCTATTATTCCTCTCAAACACTAAAAGAATTTTCTATGGGGAGGGGAGTCTGCTCCAGAGGGTCATTCACTACTTAATGATAAGAATCTGACAATTTTCATTTGAATGTTTCCATTGGCTAAGAAATAATTAACTCTTCTCCAAACGCCTTCGCAAATGTTAGCTTTCTACAACTTGTGTTCACATGGCAAATTATGGAAGTGCACAATTAATTTTCTATTAATTTTCATTTAAAATTACAAAACAAGTTTGAATTTAAAAATTTTCCTGTTTCCCTGCATTTTATTAGCTCACCATGGAAAATATGTCAGAATATTACTTATTTCTCTCAGAATTTCTTGATAAATTTTGGTAAAATTAAATTAATTATAAATTTCACGATAAAAATAAAAATTAAAGGTTAAAAGAATCAAAATATGCCAAAATATGCATTTTAGTACTTACAAAATGTACAAATCAACAAAATTGTTACTTGAAAGTCAATTTTTGACTCATTATCAACTGCAAAATATCAGCTATACGTAATTGTGCTCACTTGATTCAACCGTGATGGTCACGGTAATTACTGGTAATTACTGTAAAAATGAAAAATAAATGTTAAAACGTGAAATTTGTAAAAGTATAAAATTATTAATTTGTATTTTAAACCGATTGCAAGTTTGAACTTTATTTTTGTTTTCATTAATTCTGTAATTATCGAAAGTTATCAATTAAAGTTTTCATTTCCACAATTAATCGAACCTATGTTTCTATTTTAGATCAATTTTATTGGTTAATTGCTTTAATGAGTGTTGGGCTAAACAGAACGATTATACACGTTTGCAGTGAAAAATCAATAAGTTTATATTATATAAACACAAATTTACCTGTGTGCTGCTTTTTACACCAAACACCACTGAGATAAGTTTCCTATAATAGGAGAAAAAAATAAATAATCTTACATTATAGAAACATACTTTTATTTTACGCTGATGTTCTCATTAATAATGAGTAGATAGTATTGTGTACTCCAGCCCAACAGGAATCCTGGACTCTCACAAACATTTTTTTGACGGATGTTATCCCCTACTTTTTTTTTAAATTTTAGGCCGGTTTTATCTGTTATTTTTCATAATTTGAGAGGATATGATCCCTATAATATTCTCAAATTTCGCTTAGGTAAATTTACATCATGGAATATTAGTTGCACTCGTATAACTAGTGAAAAGTTTTTAAATTTATATGCCAGAATTGATGGATTAACTATAAAATTTATCGATTCTTGCCAATTTATTAACGATTCTTTAAAAAATATGGTAGATACTTAAACGACATTGTCATTGACTAATTCTGAATTTAGAGGGGTAATTGTTAATAGTAAGGGCATATTCCCATATGATTTTGCTGCTAATTTTGAAGTGCTTCAGGAATCTCCCCAATTACCACCAATTTGGGATGGTGTTTATTATAATTGGAGGATTCGATGTTATGTTCGTTTTCACTACTAATATGTGTAAGCGGTTGTTGAATGTGGGTACTTAATTATATCTATTTATATGGATTATATTATATTTGTGTTAGTAGATGCGTGCGTGTGTAAAGAAATTTGAAGAGCCCAGCCAGGTCACTAGTAAATAAACTGTCTCGGGACAGCTGGGGTGAATGTATGTAAGTTGCGAAAAATTAAGATAGTTGAATAAATAACAATAACAATAAAACAAAATTACAACTTTTATTCAAGATAAAAAAATAAATGACCTTATGTCTCGGCTCATAAAAGAGATTGTCTCTTTGCCTTCGCTAATTTTCTTCCTTCAGATTTTTTGATTTTATAAATTACTAATTCGATTCCTGTAGTTCTAAGATCTCTCGATTCGGTTTGTATCAATATGTTTAGATATTCTTAAATTCGATTTCTAAGACTATAAGATCTTTTTATATAATATTTCCGGATACAGTTGACGATTCTTAAATTCAATTTCTTTAGTTTTCACATATTTTTGTCCTTTATATTTCCAAAATTATTATTTCTCCAAATTTCTTTTCTAATTTATTTTTTGGATCGATTTTTTTCTATTTGTCAATTTTTCTATAGCGATAATTTACTACACGAGGCGATCAAAATAACAACACATTGCAAATCCAAATAGCCAATAGAAAATATAATATATAAATACATTACAGTGTTACTGAAGTAGAATATGATGTAGCTCAGCGCATTTTGAATAAACATAATTGTAATTCACTTTTTGATTACATGATGATATATCTAAAATTAGATGTATTTTTCCTTGCGAATTATTTCAAACAGTTTAGAGCAAAATCAATAGCTCATAACAAATTGGAACCCTTAAAACTTTTAGGTATTCTCGGTATGTCATGGAACTCTGCGTTCATGAATTTAGATCATCCAATTGAGTTGATCCAAGACATGGAGATTTATAATTTCTTTGATGGTGGGATTCGAGGGGGATTAACTTTTGTTAATAAGTATTACGAAAAATCAGATGGAAACACAGAGTTGCTTTATATAGATGTTAACAACCTACATGGGTGGGCTCTCAGTCAAGATCTTCTAGGTGGTAATTTTAAGTAGATTAATGATGAAATAAAATTAAATAAAATTTTGGAAGATTGTATGAATGTTGACTTGGAATTACTCATATTCGATTATACTGTTGAAGTCGATTTGGAAATTCCAGAATCGATTCATGATATACTTGACGATTTCCCCGTTGCCGCTGAAAAGATGTGTGCACCAGGATCCAAAGTTGAGAGGTTGATGCTTACAATTTGAACAATCATCAATATTTAAAAATTATATAGACAGTAACACACAACTTAGGGCTTCATCAACAAACACACTAGATAAAAAATATTTTAAATTATTAAACAACAGTCTATACGGTAAGATTGTCGAAAACCTAAAGAAACGAATTAATTTAAGACTTTGTATTTCAGCCCAAAAGGTTTTAACATATTGTTCTAAACCTAATTTCAAAAAGAATATTAAAATTGATGACGACATAATATCTGTTCTATTAAGAAAATATTTAATGTTTAAATAGACCAAGTTATATTGGTCAATCAGTATTGGATTTATCAAAACTTCGTATATACCAACTTCAGTACATTGATTTAGAAAAATATCGTCTAGAATTTAATTGTAAAATTAATATAGTTGCTGGGGATACAGATTTATTTTTCTTGAAAATTGGAGATTGGAAATAAAATTCTCTTTTACCAGCAAATATAAGGAATAATTTATTAGATACCTCTAATTATACGCCAACACATTCGTTATATTTAAAAAACCTTGACTCTATAATAGAGAAATTCAAAGATGAGAGCAAGGGTATTGGATATGACGAATGGATATTTTTAAGATCAAAATGTTATAGCATGAAGGGTAGTAAGGGATGTATGAAAGCGAAAGGGGTTATTATGAAAGATACTGAACTAACTCATCAGTTGTATCTTAATTGTTGTAATAATATTGAGATTTAAACGGTACCCCAATTTAGAATATCGAGTAAAAACCATCAACCTTTAAGTATTAAAAATAATAAGAGGCATCTAACTAAGCGCAATTGGGTACTTAAAGATAAAAATTATGCATATGGTTATTATAGAGAGTGTGGTATGGTTATTGCTGACGATTATCATGAAGAAATGTTGCTGCCAATAGTTGATCCAGATGAAGATTTGTTATGTCATCCTCATTTTCCGAATGGTGTTGATGATGGTTATCAATTAATAAATTTTATGATATAAAAAATTTGTTTTTACTCTATTTTTAAGTGTTACAAAATTTTTATTTTGTTAGTGTTACTTGTGATAGTACACTATCTTTTTGTTGTTATAGTATTTTTATGTTACTTGTAATAGTACATTATTTTAATATCATACTAATTATTTTAATACACGTTTTAATTAAAGAATTAACTAATTTGCAATACATCTGCAAACCATATATGACTCACATACAATTGATTCACACACACACACATGTTGTTTGCAATAGATATTCATTAATTTTATTGGTTATACACAAGTATAATTTTTTTCAATGCAATTCAAGAATAACGTTTTTGATGAGAAATCACATTTTCTAATTTATTGAAAGAAAGAAGCCCAATTAAGAAAATAACTGAGACGAAGACTGTCAAGAAATGTGTGAAACCAGTACAAATTTATCATAACCATAAGATATATTCCATATAAATTCTCAAATGCAGTCAAATTGATCAAGTCGCAATATTCAAGTTACATAGCTCATATAACAAAAGAAGTTTTTGTTGCAGTAACTAAAGTGTTGGGGAAAATCAATAAGAATCTAAGTTGCAGTGAAAATATCTTCATCAACAATCGAAATTCATGTTTTCATGATGCCTTTGAAGAAATTAAATATAAAGAAGGTGAAAGCTGGTTTGTAAATATTTCAATACAAGGATATAAAATGGATGAGAAAGATGTCATATCACCAATTTGGAGATTAGATACTGCTCGAATTTCTCTGGGATTTTAATAAATGTTTAGTTTTTAATATGTCTTTTAAAATAATTTTTTAATAGCAGAATGGGTTTTCCCAAGTATAGATGAATAATTTGTAATTTTAAAAGTTGAAAATGTGTGTGTATGTAAAGGTTGGCTGAAAAAGCATCGTTTAAGGTGTTATGAGTATGAATTTGAATTTTTCTAGTGCCGAGATTTAAATTCTATCTTTATATTGTTTGAGTGAAAATATCTCAAGTTGTTTAAAAAGATGTGTAAATTCAAAAATGGTGCACTAAAAATGAAATTTCACAATTTTGATTACCTCATGGTCTCATTTAATAGAGAATCTAATTTCAAGTATATTGACATAAAGAATTCTTATAAAAAAATGAAACTTGATGACGTTGACCACGTCGCTTTTTGATCCTTCGATGTCGGCTCTTTCTATCATTGCGAAGCAGAATTCGCAAAGCGTTGGATTGTTCACCCACTAATAGGGAACATGAGCTGGGTTTAGACCGTCGTGAGACAGGTTAGTTTTACCCTACTATATAATTTTTCATGATAATAGTAATTCTGCACAGTACGAGAGGAACCGCAGATTCGGATCACTGGTAAATGTGCTTTATCGAAGGGTCAGTGGCACGAAGCTACCAACCGAGAGATTAAGACTGAACGCCTCTAAATCTGAATCTCGCCTAAAAATCATGATATTTTGTGCCATCCTCGTAATGAGGCAATATTATTATTCATTAACGCAAGTTAGTGGATATGGCTTATCCATATATTGAAACTCAACCATTCGATGAAAATAGTTTGTATGTTTGAATCAATTTTAATGATTTACGTGTTGGCATTAAATCGTTTGTAGACAACTTACTTTACGGTCGGGGAAGCGTAAGAATTCGAGTGGTGTAAACTGCGAGATTTTGAACTTCATCCCCATCTGACGCGATGATTTGAATCTATATGATTCATTCATTGTGTAGATTTGTATTGAGTCTTTATGATTCATTCATGTCGTTTTTAAAATTAACTTTAAATTTCTAGATTGAAATTTAGATTAACTAATTGCCAGCATATTATAGTTTTTTAACTATATTATGTGGGCTTCTATGCTAAGAAAATTTTCAAGGCATTTTTCCATTCGGTTAACTGGCTATTGGCTCCGTGTGATCAACGTGTATTTTTTTCTGAATTGTACTTCAAAGCTTCAACTAATGGATCAAAGCATAATTGCAAATTTCAAACATAAATATGGATCTGAAACGGTTAAAAGAATTTTGGACAATCTTGATGGTAAAATTGATCGTGAAAATATTGAAGAAATAAATTTCAGCCTGAAAGGATATGAAATGTTCAATCATACAAAATTGCTTCAAAAAATGTGGATTCGATATCGAAATAGCATTAAATAATAAAAATAACGATATAGAAACCATTGAGTTTGCAATTGTTCAGTTTCAATCAAACAATATAACACCAGAGAACTTCAAATTTTAAGATTAGGTTAATTGTGATGAAGAACTTGCTCTATCAATCAGTGGCGGAACTTCAAAATTTGGACCCCCCGCGCAATGTAAAATATTTCCACTGAAATTTTTCGGTTAAAGCTTAATACATAGTTATTCACAGCAGCCGCTATTCAATGATAGTTTTATGTTTGTAGGCAAATATAACTGCGGGAAAAAGTTTCAGAAAATGATTGTAAATATTTTTTAGTAATAATTTTGGGTCCCCTATAGCTGGTTGGGCCCCGCAACGCAGGTTCCTGCGGCCACTAGTTACACCACTGGTATCAGTGATCATTGATGACCAGGAAATCGTTGAAACCATCCTTGAAAAAGATAAAGAAATCGTATGTGAAACAGATGAGCAAATTGAGGAAGATGAAGATGAATTTCAACGTCCAACTAAAAAACAAGCATTAGACGCAATCAAAACATTAAGATATTATTTTCTATGTGATGAAGCTGATACAAATTATCTGGAACTTTAAATGATTCACAATTTAGAGATTAAGACAAGTATTTCAAATCAAAAACAAACAAAAATATCTGATTTTTTCAAACGTTAAATATAAATGTATTTTTCTTTGCCTTTATTTTTGTATTTGTGTTTTATAATAATTAATTATTTTTATTCTTAATTTTTTTGTAACTCCTAATTGAAAACCTTGCTAAATAGACATAATTTTCGTGCCCCCTTGAAGGTTCATTTAAACGGGTTTTACGGTATATACGAATTTTGCATTGGTATTAAAAAATTGCAATAAATTTATTACGTTTTCTATATTTTTTTGAAGATTATAAATCAACTTTTATTTATAATTTAATAAAAATTATGAATATTAAATGAAAAATGCAATTGAAATTGAAAACAGTCAATGGATGGTGAAGATAAAAGTTTGAAATGATATTACGTTTTTACAAACCGTGAAAATTGCAAAGCTTAACAAATATTTAATGCATGGTTACCTTTGAATTCGGTTTTATTGTGAATAACTTTGCTTTTGTTATCACTCTTGAGTGATTCTAAATTGAAGGTTATGATTGTCATTGAACTGCCAATGAAAGAAAAACAATGACAACTAATTAAAAATAAATTGAAATGTCTGTCTTTTTCAAAAATAGTACTTATATTTGCTTAAATATTTTAAGGTTTTTTGATTTTTCGAGAAATAACAATGTATGTTAGGCAAAAACCTAGGAAAATCAATAAATTATTTCATTTAAACAAAATGTGTGAAAAATGGAAATTAGGAAAGGAAGACTAGAAATTAAAAGAACTAAATAAAAATATAGAAAATAATATGAAAAGGAAAAGAAAATATATTACAAAATTTGGTACTTTCGTGTTATCTTACCCCCAAAAATTAAATTAAAAAAGAACACAATTATTATATTTATTTTCTAGATCACAGTTACAAACTCAGCAAATGTTTGTAAAGAGTTTGTAAATGGTCATCCATGTGGTCAGAAAACCACAATGTCGTTGAGAATAGTGTCGAACACATCGGCACTGTTGCTTAGAACACGTTTGCGCCACATAAACTCACATCATCACATAAATCACAGATAGCCTTAATAATTTCATGTTCAATAATGTTCAATAACGTCATCAATAATGTATTCTCTCATTTTTTATATTGTTATTTTAATTGTATTTTATAATTTAATTTTTGGGGGTAAGATAACACGGAAGTACCCAAAATTTAATTAAAAAACAACAATGTAGATAAATAACTAGTGTGAGGACAGATGGGGTGGATTTTGTGTTTATTATGTAAAAATATAAAAATCTAAAAGAATAAACAATAATAATTTTACAATCTTTATTAGAACAAAAAAATTAAAACCAACTTTGAATTTATAATTTTCAGGTGAAACGATAAATAATTGTTGAATTCTTAGGTTTTTTCTTCCCCAATCTTTGAAAAAACGATGGAGAACAAATCGCAATAAAATAAATATCTCTTGTACGAATAAAATACTTTTAAATCTTTTAGATTTTGCAAAATAAGAGTTATAAGTTCCAATTTAGATTTCTTCACTATTCATTTTGTAAATACATTATAAAAAGGTTGATTAGTTTAAATATTAATAACAACATAAAAATAATGATAATAATAACAATAAACTGGGGGATGAGAGTTCACAACAGTCATGAAGACGTTTCGGGAAGGAGTTTATAATAAATCTATCAGGGACCCTAAGGACATTTAAACAACACACTATCTAAGTTCCAACATAAGTGACTTTCTAATATATACGAAGAAAAGGTGTAATAATAATTAATGATAAGATTTCAAATTGCATCTACTTTAATTTCAAATGCGAGCTTTATAACTGCAACAATTTTAATATACTCATTGGAGCTGGAATTACGGTGGTCCGTTTTCCTCCGTTTGTGACCAGGCTTGACTAATATACTTATTTAAATTCGTTTAAAAATGAATTCAAATGAATAAAAAATAAAACAATCATCTATTTGTAAAAATAAATATTTAAAAATATCCTCAGAGTAAAAAGATAGTATAATATAAAGTAAAGAAATAATGTTTCTTCAAAACGAGTCATAAGGTTTCCATTCTTTGATCAAAACTCCACGATTCAATTCAAATTCGTGATTTTCAGCACTATTTGACTCAATATAAAAGTCGAGGTCTTTAACTTTGCTCTGTTGAAACTTGACAATCTATATTATTTATTTATAAATTATGTATTTTAATTATAATATAAATCAGAGTTTCCCAGCTATTTTAATATCAGAATCCATTTTGTCTTGATTAATAATTTTGTGGCTCCACCAAATTTTATTATTTTAAAATAAAGAAACATTTATCCAATCAACAATGATTATGTAATTGCGTATGTTAAATTAATCCAATCAAAAGAGAGCCATTAAAAAAAACAATTGAAAATAAAAACCATAGCAATAAACTAATTAAAAACTCTTAAAGAATTATTAAAAATAAATTTTGAATTTTAAACGATTCTTTTCAAATAGTTATTACTTTAATAAATATTATTTTAATTTTACAAACTTTATTATGTTCACAGATAATACTCATTCCACAGTTTTACTTAGTTTCATTTCTTCTCAGACTAAACAAAATATTGATCTATAGTTTTAAAAGAAACTGAAAATAAGAATATATCAATAGTGAAAAAGATAGGAAAATTTACTTATAGAAAATACAAAGAGAAAACAGATTAATAGTGAAATAGAAAATACATTTAATTTAAGGTGACAACAAATGTGAAGGTTGTAAAAGATCTGCAGCTAAGTTGATAAATGAGTTGAGTATACGGAAATTTATTCAATTTTTTTAAACTAATAATTATAGCCAAAAAATTAATTTTTTGTGCAAAAGAAGTTGGGAACTTTTGATATAAATTGTCTCAGTAATTTGAAAATTAAAGAGAAAATATCTTAATTGAAATGTCATATTTCAGAACATGCCGTCATTTTTGTTGTTAAATATTTACTACTCTAATCTCAAATAATATTTTAGATAAAAAAAATATTAGGAATTTGTTGTGGATTGAAAACGAAAAATTTTTAAATCTAATTCTTTCTTTCGAGAAGTTAGATCTCGAACCCGGTTTGCTTTATTTCTGATTGGTTGAGCATGTGGCCAATCAGATGAGGATAAGTGCGCACAAGGGGTTTTCATAGACCAATCGAAATTGCAAAAATTCAACGCATGTTAGATATTTTCTTTTCGGCTTTATAGTAATATTTTCAACTAAATATTTGAATTAAAACTTATTAACAATTTTTTAGGAAGATGCTCTACGATTTCATTGGAAATATTATACAAAACTAACAGAAATCACTAATTTTTCTTTGTATATTTATTAGTTACCTAACCAAAATAACAATAATAACTCCTTTAAAATATTTAAAATAGTAATTATTTTTTATTTAACCACAATTTTTTTTATTTATTTTATATTACCAAAGCTATAACATTTGCTTAAATAATTTTGTAGTAAATTGAAACATTAAGGTTAATTAATTTTAGAAAATCGAAAAGAAATACTACTAATTATTATCGTTCTATTATATATAACGTTGAGTACCACGCATGTTTTACATGTTTGGCGCTGTTATCCAAAATTTAATGTAGACTGAATTTGCCTCCCCAAAATAAATTATAGATTATCAAATATAAATTAGAGATGAAATATTTTAATAGAACCTTTATTTTGGTTTTGTTATGAGAATTGTATGAGAATAAAAAAACAATGTATAATTCTAAGTCTTTTTAAATCCAAGACAGTACAACTATGCTCGTGCTAGCTATTCCCGTAGTTTTCGGTCTTTTCCACACAACAAAGTGCATAGACGAGTGACAATTAAATCAGCCCGGTTACATGTATCACTGTACTCGATTAGCGCACAAATCACTCCCTCTGCTCCGTATTTGACACATTTACTTGTGTTAGTTTAGAGTTAATAGTTTTGCAGTGCAATAGTTTCTTAATTTTATATGTAATAAAATGTTTAATAATCATTTGAAAATTTTTTACTACAGTAAGTACTATCATTCTTTCATTTTGTTCATTTTGTTCATTTTGTTAACGCTATAATTTTATTGATAGAAATGAGCAATAAAAGAAAAGCAAATCAAAGTCAATTGACTCTGTTCAGTTTTCTTTCTAAATGCGCATCTGTTTGGAATAAATATACTGATTATAAAGTAGATGATATTTATTAAAATTTATCGAATGATCAGATAGAATAAATAGAATCACACAACCGCTTTTTTCTAGTAGAGATATTGGAACATATTTAGACAGAAATAATTATACAAAAAAGAAACACGAATTAATATTATATTGTATTATATTCTATGTAATATACATTGTTTATAATTAATAATAAATTTGTTAATTATCTTAAAATATTTTTTTCTATTTTTCTTTGTCAACTTTTAACATTGCTCGGTGAATTGCAATAATTAATAATTTTGCCCCCACCCTCAAGCTGATATCTTAACTATGTCCTAGAATGGACAAATAAGGTTTACTACTTTCGTTGTTAATTTGAATTTCTGAAACGTTTTATATTTAATAATATGCGATAGTCAGATAAAAAACAATTACTTATATAATTTGAATGAATTTACTTTTACAGTAATTTAAAAATTTCATATTTATATTAAAAAATAAAAATTTAATTTAATTTATAACCTCGGAATTACATTTTATCAAATTATTTATATAAAAATATAATCATAACAATACTGACCACGACAATAATTATTATTATCATCACCAATATAATCACAGATGCGACTACAATCAAAGCGATTCCCCAATCGGGAACTAAAAATTATAATTATAAAAAAAATAAATAAAATTTTTGATTTACTTGGCGACTGATTTGTCGTGGCTAGAAAAATAAAATAATTAATAATAAATTTAACATAATATTAAAGTTTGAAAATTTTATTTATTTTTATTTCAATATTATTATTATTATTATTATTATTATTATTATTATTATTATTATTATTATTATTATTATTATTATTATTATTATTATTATTATTATTATTATTATTATTATTATTATTATTATTATTATTATTATATTATTATTATTATTATTATTATTATTATTATTATTATTATTATTATTATTATTATTATTATTATTATTATTATTATTATTATTATTATTATTATTATTATTATTATTATTATTAAAATGATGATTGCTTGGTAGCAGCATTTATTATTTAAAACAATAAAATGATAATTTAAGCCTTTTGCTGCAAATAATGTATTTAATGAAAGAATTTTCGACTATACGATAGTCCTTGTCAATCTCCTGGAATTTAGCAATGTTCTTCCCTAAAATACCTTTCAATCTTTCTTTTATTTCTTTTCTCTTAATTCTCATTGGTTGTAAATATAATGAATTGTTTTACTAAAAACTTTTAAAATTTTAAAATTTTTTATTATTTTTTATATTTTATAGTATACATTTAAAATTCCAAAATGACACAAACTAAAAATTTTTAAATTTTTTACAGCTTCTATAATTAGCTTCTAGAAGCCTAATAAAATATTTGAAAATATTTTAAATAAAGCCTCCAATAACTACTTATATATGCTATTTAACCCAACATACGGGTTCTACAGAAAACCAGCTCGCAAAGAAATATTTATGCACCAAAGATCAGCGCTTCCATACTTACAGAAAGTACATGTCATAAGAAACGAGAAACGAAGAATAGCCAATCGATGCACGGAGAAAAACGAAAACTTTAAAGAGCAATCAAATTTCAATAAAATCCTACACCGAAACGGATACCACGGTGAGGACATTGAAAGAATGAATTCTACCCCAAGAAGATCTAGGGAATTAACACAAAAGAATCAGAAATATTTCTATCTGAATATCCCATTCATCAGTGACATACTCGACTTCAAGATCCTGAAAGAACTTAAACGTACCGGTCTTCCAATTCGGATAGCACATAAATCTTGGACATTGAGAAGGGCTCTGGCAGGCAACATAAATAGTGAAAACAATTGCACAATGAAAAACTGCCAGACACCGAAAGATATGTGCTTTAGAAAAAAAATCGTCTATTGCATCACGTGCAATGTATGCAATGAAATCTACATTGGAAGTACCCTCAGGACATTGCACCAAAGAGTTAAAGAACATCTAGATCCTGGTGGAACATCCTCGTTGGGCAGACATCTCCGGCAGTGTCAGCCGACAGAGGAAAGAAAAAATATTTCAATAGAAATCATAGCTAATGAAAACATCCAAAAGAAAAATGTCAGAATCAAAGAAGCAATTCTCATCATAAACAGACAGCCAAAGATCAACACTAAAGAAGAAATCAATGAAATCATGAATTTGATCTGTTATCATTGACTTTGAGAATAACTGACAATATATAAAGAAATTAAAAAAATAGAATAAATTAAAACGTAATAATTAGAATAATATAGAAAAAAATTTTAAAAAAATAGGATTTGAAAATCAAAATTGACACATTTATTGAAATATTTAAATAGCATATATAAGTAGTTATTGGAGGCTTTATTTAAAATATTTTCAAATATTTTATTAGGCTTCTAGAAGCTAATTATAGAAGCTGTAAAAAATTTAAAAATTTTTAGTTTGTGTCATTTTGAAATTTTAAATGTATAAAATATAAAAAATAATAAAAAATTTTAAAATTTTAAAAGTTTTTAGTAAAACAATTCATTATATTTACAACCAATGAGAATTAAGAGAAAAGAAATAAAAGAAAGATTGAAAGGTATTTTAGGGAAGAACATTGCTAAATTCCAGGAGATTGACAAGGACTATCGTATAGTCGAAAATTCTTTCATTAAATACATTATTTGCAGCAAAAGGCTTAAATTATCATTTTATTGTTTTATATTAATATTATTATTATTATTATTATTATTATTATTATTATTATTATTATTATTATTATTATTATTATTATTATTATTATTAATTTACCATTATTAATTAAAATAAAGACAAATATATGATTAAATTCATACTGTCTGGTACTAGTGTTGGTGATTTAAGGACTGTAACTAAAAGTAAAATATTCGAAATGATTATATAATATAATAAATATATAACTAACTCTTATTGAAAGTAATAGCGCCATTTGTCGCATTAATTGCTGCTTCTATTACTACCGCCGACAAATTGGTATTGGCCATTGATGAATTGGACGCCATCACCAATTGCATGTCCACAATTACGCTGCCTTCACTATTAATATCGGGATAACCATATAAATATATAAAGAATTATATCCTTACTTAAACGAAATAAATATGATTTCTATCAACCTCAGGAGTTTCAGCAAAAGAGCCATTTTCATGTTTATAAAGATTTTATTAGTGAAATCTGCGTATTCTTTGGTAGTTTTGTTATTATAATTCTGATTGAATTTCTCGTCTGTATATCTGCAGTTCATTTCCACTTTACTCTCATATTCTCCACGCGCTGCCGGTTTCTCTGTCCCGGTAACTTTAGGAAATTAAATTCATTTTTAAATTAAGTTTTCAGCATTAATTAATAAATTATGAATTACGATTTACGATTTACTCTTGTTATCGGATTGACGGAGAAAAAGAATTCAATATGCCTATACGTATAAACTGGCGCATTCTTGTTATTGCCCAGAATAGTCCATTCAATATTGGAACAAATTTATATTATATTTAGTATGGGCAATTCAATGATTTCGGAATGTTGGAGTTTACTAAAAAGGGGGGCCCTTCACATATTATTTCGTAGATTTAGAGCCCCGTCCCTTATGCGTGTATAATCAGGGCTGCCTTATCCCCATTATGGAAATGTGTCAAGTAGCCGATATTTTCAATATTGCGTTTAAGAGTGACATTGTAAAATTGCCCTTATTCAATAGCTGCTATAATAATATTGTGTAGCCTCATAGATAAAATAATATTTACAAAGAATAATAATTCTAACCCTAATAATTAATCATGACAATGATCTTCATTTCTGCAGTTTGATCTTTGACTTCATGTTCTTTCTGAGCTATTATTGAGAATCGCGATCAGAAAGAACATAAAGACAGTCAAATCTCATCAAAATATGTAAAGTAAAGCGTAAATACTATCTCAACGCCCCATAGGCACTGGTAAGCAAATCAGTCACTCATGACCCTCCTTCTATCACTTGGTATGTACATAATATATGGATGGCTATAAAGTAAAGCTTTAAGGAAATTCAAGCAAGAAAGTCAAGAAATTCCTGTCAGATACGCCTGCTTGCATTCCTATCCCACCGTAACATGATTCATTTGAAAGCTTTGTCCTAATAGTAGTATGATTGGGGCCATCCAGATCAGGGGCCATCCAGATCACATACCCCTCCCCCCCCCGGGGAAAAATTTTTTAGGACGTTGCCATATATTTTTAGAACTATTACGTAATCGATGCCATGAATTTTTAGAACTATTACGTAATCGATGCCTAATATTTTTAGAACGATGCCTAATATTTTTAGAACTATTACGTAATCGATGCCTAATATTTTTAGAACTATTACGTAATCGATGCCATATATTTTTAGAACGATGCCTAATATTTTTAGAACTATTACGTAATCGATGCATAATATTTTTAGAACTATTACGTAATTTTTTAAAATTAAGTGATCTGGCGGGCTCACACTTTTTTTCATCCCAAAAATTAATGTTCTCGTTAACAGATTTTATTGACCGATACCTCATCTTAAAGCTCAGTCCATGACCTTTCGAATGAGCTATAGGTATCCTATATATCTTTAATAGTTTTAATGTTATTAACATTTGATGACCACCATCTTTTCAAAGTTAAATTATTATTATTTTCCAAAATATTATTAAGTGATCCAGCGGGCTCCTACTTTTTTTCATCCCAAAAATTAATGTTCCCATTATCCGAATTTATTGGACGATACCTCATCTTAGAGCTCAGTCCAAGACCTTTCGAAAGAGCTATTGAAGGTATCATCATCATTAATATTAACAAAGAGAATGACTCACCCAATGACTCACCCAACGATGCCTAATATTTTTAGAATGGTGCCTAATATTTTTAGAATGGTGCCTAATATTTTTAGAATGGTGCCTCTTATTTTTAGAATGATTACGTCATATTTTTAGAACGATTCCTAATATTTTTAGAACGATGCCTCTTATTTTTAGAATGATTACGTCATATTTTTAGAATGATGCCTAATATTTTTAGAATGATTACGTCATAATTTTAGAACGATGCCTAATATTTTTAGAATGGTGCCTCTTATTTTTAGAATGATGCCTATTATTTTTAGAACGATGCCTAATATTTTTAGAATGATGCCTAATATTTTTAGAATGGTTACATCATATTTTTAGAACGATGCCTAATATTTTTAGAATGATTACGTCATATTTTTAGAACGATGACTCATACGATGACTCATCATATTTTTAGAACTAATATTTTTAGAACGATGCCTAATATTTTTAGAATGATTACGTCATATTTTTAGAACGATGACTCATACGATGACTCATCATATTTTTTAGAATGATTACGTCATATTTTTAGAACTATTACATAATCGATGCCACATATTTTTAGAACAACGCCTCATATTTTTAGAACGATGACTCATCCGATGACTCATCATTAATTTAGAACGATGACTCATACGATGATTCATCAATGTCACTATAATTTTAGTAATAAAGACATCTATTTTTAGAAACATTTTAAATATATTTTTAATAACATTTTCGAACCAATGTTTTAATTATCGATTATGTAATAATTTGATTTTGTTTAAATCATTGATTATATTATAATATTTTTTGTTTTAATTATCGATAACCGTAACTTATCATTAATTTTAAAGATCTTAACGCACGCGCGAAAGATGTTATTATTATTATTATCATTATTATTATTATTATTTTTTTTTTACTCCTAGTCTATCTGACAAGATATTCTGTCCCCCTAAGGGTAATGGTCACAAAGGTACTGCTAAAACTTTAACATATTATTACACACAATGTATAAAAAATATTATTAGTGTCCACACATGCTACAAGTTAGTATTCCCATCGATAGCTCATCTTAAAGTCTAGTGTAAGATCTATCTAATGATATATTATTATTATTATTATAATTGGTAAAGATGTTATTATTATTATTCTTATTATTATTATTATTATTATTATTATTATTATTATTATTATTATTATTATGATTATTATGATTATTATTATATATAGTCAGAGTTTATCTGTCCCCACACACATGCTTTATACACATACCTTATTATTTCAAAGTAACACGCGCGGGAGTTATTATTATTATCAAAAAAAATCTAAAATATGGTTTACACACACACACAACCCATTAACAATTATTATTGCAAATATTAGTGAAAAACCTAAAATATTATTTACACACACACAACCCATTAAACTTTATTATTATTATTAGTGAAAACCTAAAATATTTTTACACACACACAACCCATTAACAATTATTATTATCAATATTAGTGAAAAACCTAAAATATTATTTACACACACACAACCCATTAACCATTATTATTATTATTATTATTATTATTATTATTATTATTATTATTATTATTATTATTATTATTATTATCAATATTAGTGAAAAACCTAAAATATTTTTACACACACACACACAACCCATTAACAATTATTATTATTATTATTGCAAATATTAGTCAAAAACCTAAAATAATTTGTACACACTAAGTTATGGGGTAGAGAATTATTATATGTTTGCAGTATTCTGTGTTTGCCTTTACATGAAATTTTCAATAAGGAGCGATAACTTTACACACACATGCTTTATACACATACCTTGTTTAACATGGGTGTATATACTCCTAGTCTATCCGACAAAATATTCTGTCCCCCTATGGGTATTGCTCATATGGGTAATGGTCACAAGGATACTACTCACACTTCAACATGTCGCAAGGGTATATTAATTAAGGTTAGTAAATAAAACTTATCACACACACTTTAATATTTAAACGATAAAAATCAAGACAAGAGAGGACAAGGTAAAGTTTATGCATTTAGTATTGCCAGGCCTAATGAGCAGTGACCAAATATCTGTGCCTGAAAGACACGGTGGATATTTGTTCGCGTCCACAAGGGTCGTCTGTGCCTCCCCCAAGTGGGGTCAGAAGAACCTGGGCATTATAGCTTTCCGTACTGGAACATTACGCCTAGCATGGGTAGTCAACTACCAGCACATTCGAAACGTATAATTTCAAAATACATGCGTCATTGGCACTATAACCAAATTAATTAATGTTTTCACTAACACAAATATATATTTACAGAGGCCTCCCACTAGTTGGATTACAACCGCCCACCACGACGATCAGCTTGTAAATATATATTAATTAAGGGATAAAGAGGACCCACCCAACCCTATTATATTTAATTTACAAATTTTTCTCGCTCTTCTGTTGGTAATCTATCTCAAAATTAATCTCTCCATCAGGCCATTTGATAGTGATTTCATGGAATACATCTTGCGAATTGGACATATTTCTTAGTTTCTGTTGCTGCGTCAACTATCATTGCTAAAATTTATATTGATTTAAAAGCAATTAACTTACATTATCTAACATTTTATCATCACAGGCTTGATAAATTAGGCAACTGTTATTTGTGGTATACTTTATCAATATCATTTCTTATCAATTGGCACCATAAAACACAGATACCTAAATATAATATATATATTTTAATGAATTAATTCATTGCTTACATTAATAATAATATTCTTCAGGTATGACGATTTCTAATTGCTAAAACGTCGATTTTTCCCATTTTTCTTGACATTCGTTGAAAGAAAGTTTACATAATTTAAGTCTGATAATTCATGTTGAAGGACACCCACAATCAGCTAATTCATTTAAGAAATCCAGAACATAGCAATGTTTCACCATTTTCTCTGGTTCATTTTCTTCTATAATTCATGTTTTAATAAGAAATTTCTAAATCCAGAACATAAGTCATTTAGTGTTTCACCATTTTGTCTGGTTCATCTTCTTCATAATCATATAATTCATTTTCTTCATTACTAAGTAAAATAATTAAAATATTGTAGTAAATTCTTTATTTACTTACTTTATGGATACTAAAACGAAAGAAATAAAGTTATATCAAAATTATATTTAAATAATTTAAATTTAAATAATTTAAATTTAGTATTTAAACATATTTAAACACTTTAGTTATTTAAGCATATTTAAACATTATTATATAGTATAACTTTATAAAATATTATAATATTATAATTTTATGTATTCTAAATTTATTAATAAATATAGTATAATTTTATATAATATTATGTATTGTAAATTTAATATATCCTTCATTTAATTTTTTAAATTCAAAAATTTATAATGAAGATTCTTTGAATTAAAAAATATTCTGTTAGTATTTCCAGGCAGAAATCAACGAATTCAATAATTAAAATCTTAATTTTCATGTTGTTAGGGTTGTGGCCAGAAGTTAATCGCCATCTAATCGTTTGTTCAGTTATCAGCCTGTACTCAATTTTGCTCATTTTGTTCAAAACATTCAGGTGAGTTGTTATCTGGAAAGTTTCTTTGAGCTCAGTTTTGTTAAAACACTCACGGTATTTTCGAGGGACGTGACACTGGAAATAAATTAACAATGGGTGGTCATCCATACATGTTGTTAGTCTGAGCTCTCGATTTATTTTAGAAATAGGTATATTAAAAACATTTAAGTTATCATTCAGTAAAATAATATAATATTTTTGAGTTAATTTATAAATAACAGTATTTTGATATATCAATAAAGACCATATACTCCGAGTTTATCCGACAAAATATTCTGTCCCCCTATGGGTATTGCTAGCAAGGGTACTGGTCACATTCAACATGTCGCAAGGGTATATTAATCAGTTAGAAATTCTTAGGTAATTTAGTGAGATGATCAATCGTGAATATTTTAAATGTAACTTTACACTTTTGTCGAGCGACTAATTTATTGGTTAACATTTTAGACATTTAAAGCAAAAGGTAATTTATTCATCTAATGTTCGTTACAATAGTTAATAATATGAGAAAAACATGGTCATTATTCATTGATAATTTTAAATTCTTTATCATTTGGAGTAAATTTGTTCGAGGCAAAAATATTTAAAGAAGTCATAATAGAAATATGGTTATCATTTAACCAAATAAGGTGCTTATTAATTTAAAATACATGTTCATATAGGGTTACAATTCTTTTCTAATTTAATTAGATGATCATTAGACGTAATATATCTTTTCGAGAAATTTTAGATGTTTGAGTAACCAAAACATGGATATTTTGTGCGATAAATTTATGAATATTGGTTAATTTTGTTATTTTTAGTCATTTAAAATAATATTTAGCAAAGATAGTTTAGCAAAATATCATTTATCCACCCGATAACAATATTCCTTCAATAGATTAACTGATATTCAACCTATTTAATTTCTAATTAAAATCATAAATTTCCTTCAATAAAGTTAAATTTTCTTTAGTTGTCGATGTCCAACTCTTTTAAGTCTATATTTTTGTTACCGTTATCTTCATAATGAATGTCCGTCTTTAACATGTTAAATAAAATAATTTAAAGCAATAACCTTTGATATCAATTATCTCTAAATATTTCATTGACAAAACCAAGTAAATTAGTCATTAACCCTAAACACTTTGATAAAATCCTGGATAATTAATAGACTATTTCCCTTGAAACATTTCCAATAAGAACATCATCCATTTAAATATTCAAAACATTTCCACCCTAACCGATCCCTCACCAAATATTTCTACCCCTTTAAACATTCAACCGACTATATCCCCCTTTAAATACTATATATTCCCAACTTAACCGAACCCTCACTAAATCCAACCGACTATATCTCTTAATTTCACCCGTTTGAGCCCTTTAATATATCTTAAAATCTATAGAAAATTCTTCAAAATATGAATTTTATTTAATTGTTACAGACATTTTTCCATTGAAATAATTTAGTAGCTAAATTCAAAGAGTCCACTTAAAGATCAAAATTCATTAAAATAAATATTTAACCACATGTATCATCAAATACCTAACTAGAGATGATAATATCTCATTGATTGATCATAATTCTTCATCGATTCAACTAATTATAACCATTATAACATGTTATATCTTTCAAACTAAATCACAAATTTCAGTATATTTTACAATAATTTTCAAGTAGATTTCAAATATATCATCATCGTGAAAAAATTAGATGTTTTCAACTTTAGATTTTCAATATTTTAAAGTTCATCAATGTGTAAATATTCTTAGAAAAATATATGAAAAAATTATTTAGTCAAATTATCATTACAAAGTCATCATCATCATTAAAATTAATAAAATATAGCAAATTATCAAGAAATTAACTAAATTTGTCTTAGAATTAACACTAAAACCTTAAATATTCTTTCAATTAACATGAAATTCACAAAAAATGTTAGTAAAATCCCGCTAACGCTAAAAATTACCAATGAATTTAATGCCAAATAATAACCAAAAATTTGCCTAAATAAAATCATTAAAACACAACAGTACCTTTACGACCAGTACCCTTACGACCAATACCATTGTGAGCATTACCCATAGGGGTACAGAATATTTTGTCGGATAAACTCCGAGTATATATATAATAAAACGAATTAACAATAACTCCATCAAATTGAATCAGTCAAATTATCACAAATTTTAATAAAAAATCTTATTCTAAAGTGTAAAATCGAAAGATAATTTTAATAACACAGAGATAAAATTAACAATATTATTCCCAGGTGGTAAGAATCATCATTATTATATGATTAATTAATAATGAAATTCAAAAAGGTGAAAATAAGGGTTTTTGATTTATTCATTAATGTAAAATAAATGTAAATATACCGAGAAGTGGCATGGAAATATATTAATTGCATTTATTTAAAATTATTTCATGAAATTCATAAAAATTTATAAAAATGATCACTTTAATAAAAAATATTTAATACAATGTTCAAAGAAATATTTGTTGGGAGGATTAGTGGAAAATGGGGGGCTATAAGGGATGAGGATATATAAAATTATTTCTAATATATGAGTGACTAACGAATTAAAATATTTTAATAATGTGATAAACATTTATTTTGATAAAGTATTTAATCCACAAATGACAACATACATAACAAATGGTATTTGACTAAGCAATTATGATAAATTCATATTTTAAATTTTGATTAACTCCTTTAATATTGAATTATTAATTATTATATTTACTATTTTACACTACATATTTCAAAAACAAATATTCTAAAAGATAATTTAAGATACACTACTCTTTTCAATCAAAATGATCTCTCAAAGTTAAGAAGGAAACAAAGTGTGTCAGAACACATATCCAGCATTAACTTTACTTAAATATATGAAAACACTAAGTAATCAATGATAATAGAGTGATAATAGACTTAAAAAATAAAATATTCTTACCACCTGGGAATAATATTGTTAATTTTATCTCTGTGTTATTAAAATTATCTTTCGATTTTACACTTTAGAATAAGATTTTTTATTAAAATTTGTGATAATTTGACTGATTCAATTTGATGGAGTTATTGTTAATTCGTTTTATTATATATATACTCGGAGTTTATCCGACAAAATATTCTGTACCCCTATGGGTAATGCTCACAATGGTATTGGTCGTAAGGGTACTGGTCGTAAAGGTACTGTTGTGTTTTAATGATTTTATTTAGGCAAATTTTTGGTTATTATTTGGCATTAAATTCATTGGTAATTTTTAGCGTTAGCGGGATTTTACTAACATTTTTTGTGAATTTCATGTTAATTGAAAGAATATTTAAGGTTTTAGTGTTAATTCTAAGACAAATTTAGTTAATTTCTTGATAATTTGCTATATTTTATTAATTTTAATGATGATGATGACTTTGTAATGATAATTTGACTAAATAATTTTTTCATATATTTTTCTAAGAATATTTACACATTGATGAACTTTAAAATATTGAAAATCTAAAGTTGAAAACATCTAATTTTTTCACGATGATGATATATTTGAAATCTACTTGAAAATTATTGTAAAATATACTGAAATTTGTGATTTAGTTTGAAAGATATAACATGTTATAATGGTTATAATTAGTTGAATCGATGAAGAATTATGATCAATCAATGAGATATTATCATCTCTAGTTAGGTATTTGATGATACATGTGGTTAAATATTTATTTTAATGAATTTTGATCTTTAAGTGGACTCTTTGAATTTAGCTACTAAATTATTTCAATGGAAAAATGTCTGTAACAATTAAATAAAATTCATATTTTGAAGAATTTTCTATAGATTTTAAGATATATTAAAGGGCTCAAACGGGTGAAATTAAGAGATATAGTCGGTTGGATTTAGTGAGGGTTCGGTTAAGTTGGGAATATATAGTATTTAAAGGGGGATATAGTCGGTTGAATGTTTAAAGGGGTAGAAATATTTGGTGAGGGATCGGTTAGGGTGGAAATGTTTTGAATATTTAAATGGATGATGTTCTTATTGGAAATGTTTCAAGGGAAATAGTCTATTAATTATCCAGGATTTTATCAAAGTGTTTAGGGTTAATGACTAATTTACTTGGTTTTGTCAATGAAATATTTAGAGATAATTGATATCAAAGGTTATTGCTTTAAATTATTTTATTTAACATGTTAAAGACGGACATTCATTATGAAGATAACGGTAACAAAAATATAGACTTAAAAGAGTTGGACATCGACAACTAAAGAAAATTTAACTTTATTGAAGGAAATTTATGATTTTAATTAGAAATTAAATAGGTTGAATATCAGTTAATCTATTGAAGGAATATTGTTATCGGGTGGATAAATGATATTTTGCTAAACTATCTTTGCTAAATATTATTTTAAATGACTAAAAATAACAAAATTAACCAATATTCATAAATTTATCGCACAAAATATCCATGTTTTGGTTACTCAAACATCTAAAATTTCTCGAAAAGATATATTACGTCTAATGATCATCTAATTAAATTAGAAAAGAATTGTAACCCTATATGAACATGTATTTTAAATTAATAAGCACCTTATTTGGTTAAATGATAACCATATTTCTATTATGACTTCTTTAAATATTTTTGCCTCGAACAAATTTACTCCAAATGATAAAGAATTTAAAATTATCAATGAATAATGACCATGTTTTTCTCATATTATTAACTATTGTAACGAACATTAGATGAATAAATTACCTTTTGCTTTAAATGTCTAAAATGTTAACCAATAAATTAGTCGCTCGACAAAAGTGTAAAGTTACATTTAAAATATTCACGATCATCTCACTAAATTACCTAAGAATTTCTAAATGATTAATATTGCGACATGTTGAATGTGACCAGTACCCTTGCTAGCAATACCCATAGGGGGACAGAATATTTTGTCGGATAAACTCGGAGTATATGGTCTTTATTGATATATCAAAATACTGTTATTTATAAATTAACTCAAAAATATTATATTATTTTACTGAATGATAACTTAAATGTTTTTAATATACCTATTTCTAAAATAAATCGAGAGCTCAGACTAACAACATGTATGGATGACCACCCATTGTTAATTTATTTCCAGTGTCACGTCCCTCGAAAATACCGTGAGTGTTTTAACAAAACTGAGCTCAAAGAAACTTTCCAGATAACAACTCACCTGAATGTTTTGAACAAAATGAGCAAAATTGAGTACAGGCTGATAACTGAACAAACGATTAGATGGCGATTAACTTCTGGCCACAACCCTAACAACATGAAAATTAAGATTTTAATTATTGAATTCGTTGATTTCTGCCTGGAAATACTAACAGAATATTTTTAATTCAAAGAATCTTCATTATAAATTTTTGAATTTAAAAAATTAAATGAAGGATATATTAAATTTACAATACATAATATTATATAAAATTATACTATATTTATTAATAAATTTAGAATACATAAAATTATAATATTATAATATTTTATAAAGTTATACTATATAATAATGTTTAAATATGCTTAAATAACTAAAGTGTTTAAATATGTTTAAATACTAAATTTAAATTATTTAAATTTAAATTATTTAAATATAATTTTGATATAACTTTATTTCTTTCGTTTTAGTATCCATAAAGTAAGTAAATAAAGAATTTACTACAATATTTTAATTATTTTACTTAGTAATGAAGAAAATGAATTATATGATTATGAAGAAGATGAACCAGACAAAATGGTGAAACACTAAATGACTTATGTTCTGGATTTAGAAATTTCTTATTAAAACATGAATTATAGAAGAAAATGAACCAGAGAAAATGGTGAAACATTGCTATGTTCTGGATTTCTTAAATGAATTAGCTGATTGTGGGTGTCCTTCAACATGAATTATCAGACTTAAATTATGTAAACTTTCTTTCAACGAATGTCAAGAAAAATGGGAAAAATCGACGTTTTAGCAATTAGAAATCGTCATACCTGAAGAATATTATTATTAATGTAAGCAATGAATTAATTCATTAAAATATATATATTATATTTAGGTATCTGTGTTTTATGGTGGGAAATGATATTGATAAAGTATACCACAAATAACAGTTGCCTAATTTATCAAGCCTGTGATGATAAAATGTTAGATAATGTAAGTTAATTGCTTTTAAATCAATATAAATTTTAGCAATGATAGTTGACGCAGCAACAGAAACTAAGAAATATGTCCAATTCGCAAGATGTATTCCATGAAATCACTATCAAATGGCCTGATGGAGAGATTAATTTTGAGATAGATTACCAACAGAAGAGCGAGAAACCTTTTGTAAATTAAATATAATAGGGTTGGGTGGGTCCTCTTTATCCCTTAATTAATATATATTTACAAGCTGATCGTCGTGGTGGGCGGTTGTAATCCAACTAGTGGGAGGCCTCTGTAAATATATATTTGTGTTAGTGAAAACATTAATTAATTTGGTTATAGTGCCAATGACGCATGTATTTTGAAATTATACGTTTCGAATGTGCTGGTAGTTGACTACCCATGCTAGGCGTAATGTTCCATACGGAAAGCTATAATGCCCAGGTTCTTCTGACCCCACTTGGGGGAGGCACAGACGACCCTTGTGGACGCGAACAAATATCCACCGTGTCTTTCAGGCACAGATATTTGGTCACTGCTCATTAGGCCTGGCAATAATAAATGCATAAACTTTACCTTGTCCTCTCTTGTCTTGATTTTTATCGTTTAAATATTAAAGTGTGTGTGATAAGTTTTATTTACTAACCTTAATTAATATACCCTTGCGACATGTTGAATGTGAGTAGTATCCTTGTGACCATTACCCATATGAGCAATACCCATAGGGGGACAGAATATTTTGTCGGATAGACTAGGAGTATATACACCCATGTTAAACAAGGTATGTGTATATAGAATGTGTGTGTAAAGTTATCGCTCCTTATTGAAAATTTCATGTAAAGGCAAACACAGAATACTGCAAACATATAATAATTCTCTACCCCATAACTTAGTGTGTACAAATTATTTTAGGTTTTTGACTAATATTTGCAATAATAATAATAATAATTGTTAATGGGTTGTGTGTGTGTGTGTAAAAATATTTTAGGTTTTTCACTAATATTGATAATAATAATAATAATAATAATAATAATAATAATAATAATAATAATAATAATAATAATAATAATAATGGTTAATGGGTTGTGTGTGTGTAAATAATATTTTAGGTTTTTCACTAATATTGATAATAATAATTGTTAATGGGTTGTGTGTGTGTAAAAATATTTTAGGTTTTCACTAATAATAATAATAAAGTTTAATGGGTTGTGTGTGTGTAAATAATATTTTAGGTTTTTCACTAATATTTGCAATAATAATTGTTAATGGGTTGTGTGTGTGTGTAAACCATATTTTAGATTTTTTTTTGATAATAATAATAACTCCCGCGCGTGTTACTTTGAAATAATAAGGTATGTGTATAAAGCATGTGTGTGGGGACAGATAAACTCTGACTATATATAATAATAATCATAATAATCATAATAATAATAATGATAATAATAATAATAATAACATCTTTCGCGCGTGCGTTAAGATCTTTAAAATTAATGATAAGTTACGGTTATCGATAATTAAAACAAAAAATATTATAATATAATCAATGATTTAAACAAAATCAAATTATTACATAATCGATAATTAAAACATTGGTTCGAAAATGTTATTAAAAATATATTTAAAATGTTTCTAAAAATAGATGTCTTTATTACTAAAATTATAGTGACATTGATGAATCATCGTATGAGTCATCGTTCTAAATTAATGATGAGTCATCGGATGAGTCATCGTTCTAAAAATATGAGGCGTTGTTCTAAAAATATGTGGCATCGATTATGTAATAGTTCTAAAAATATGACGTAATCATTCTAAAAAATATGATGAGTCATCGTATGAGTCATCGTTCTAAAAATATGACGTAATCATTCTAAAAATATTAGGCATCGTTCTAAAAATATTAGTTCTAAAAATATGATGAGTCATCGTATGAGTCATCGTTCTAAAAATATGACGTAATCATTCTAAAAATATTAGGCATCGATTACGTAATAGTTCTAAAAATATTAGGCATCATTCTAAAAATATTAGGCATCGTTCTAAAAATATTATTTCTAAAAATATGATGAGTCATCGTATGAGTCATCGTTCTAAAAATATGACGTAATCATTCTAAAAATATTAGGCATCGTTCTAAAAATATTATTTCTAAAAATATGATGAGTCATCGTATGAGTCATCGTTCTAAAAATATGACGTAATCATTCTAAAAATATTAGGCATCATTCTAAAAATATGATGTAAGCATTCTAAAAATAAGAGGCACCATTCTAAAAATAAGAGGCACCATTCTAAAAATAAGAGGCACAATTCTAAAAATATTAGGCATCGTTCTAAAAATATGATGTAACCATTCTAGAAATATTAGGCATCATTCTAAAAATATTAGGCATCGTTCTAAAATTATGACGTAATCATTCTAAAAATATTAGGCATCGTTCTAAAATTATGACGTAATCATTCTAAAAATATTAGGCATCGTTCTAAAATTATGACGTAATCATTCTAAAAATATTAGGCATCATTCTAAAAATATTAGGCATCGTTCTAAAATTATGACGTAATCATTCTAAAAATATTAGTCATCGTTCTAAAAATATGTGGCATCGATTACGTAATAGTTCTAAAAATATTAGGCATCATTCTAAAAATATTAGGCATCATTCTAAAAATATTAGGCATCGTTCTAAAATTATGACGTAATCATTCTAAAAATATTAGGCATCGTTGGGTGAGTCATTGGGTGAGTTAATATTAATGATGATACTTTCAATAGTTCATTCGAAAGGTCTTGCACTATGCTTTAAGATGAGGTATCGTCCAATAAATTCGGATAATGGGAACATTAATTTTTGGGATGAAAAAAAGTATGAGCTCGCCCGGCCAATTAATAATATTTTGGAAAATAATAATAATTTAACTTTGAAAATGGTCACGGGAAAACGTTAATATCTTTCCCAATATTAATGATGATGATACCTTTTATGGCTCATTCGAAAGGTCTTGCACTAAGCTTCAAAATAAGTGTTTGCATTATAAATTCGGATAATGGGAACATTAATTTTTGGGATGAAAAAAAAGTAGGAGCCCGCTGGATCACTTAATAATATTTGGAAAATAATAATAATTTAACTTTGAAAAGATGGTGGTCATCAAATGTTAATAACATTAAAACTATTAAAGATATATAGGATACCTATAGCTCATTCGAAAGGTCATGGACTGAGCTTTAAGATGAGGTATCGGTCAATAAAATCTGTTAACGAGAACATTAATTTTTGGGATGAAAAAAAGTGTGAGCCCGCCAGATCACTTAATTTTAAAAAATTACGTAATAGTTCTAAAAATATTATGCATCGATTACGTAATAGTTCTAAAAATATTAGGCATCGTTCTAAAAATATATGGCATCGATTACGTAATAGTTCTAAAAATATTAGGCATCGTTCTAAAAATATATGGCATCGATTACGTAATAGTTCTAAAAATATATGGCATCGATTACGTAATAGTTCTAAAAATATATGGCATCGTTCTAAAAAATTTTTCTCGGGGGGGGGAGGGGTATGTGATCTGGATGGCCCCTGATCTGGATGGCCCCAATCATACTACTCCTAATAACTTTGTCCTAATGATTGCGACCATATTTACCATAAAACTCACCAGATCTGGACATTTGCTAATAGATAAATGGGACCTTCATATCCCATGATAAAACTTGACCTACAGTACTCAATGTACGACGCGTCAAATATCCGAGAGGCCCGTTGGCACTACCAGTCAAGCAGTAAATGAAATTTCTTTTTGGCAAGTGCTGCAATTGTAATCTTTTGTGTAAGTTTCATAAATAAACCGACCAGAGATAAAGATAAATAGGTAAATATGCAAATCATCAGAATAAATAAAATTATTATATTTCCTCCCAATAAATAATAATTAATAAAAATATAATTAATATAATTAATTAATAATTATTACCCATTTGGTACGTTGTGGAAATTGTGCTTAATGTCGATGTAATTGTTGCTGAAATGAAAAATAATTATTTTTGTATTTTTATTTAAATTATTTTTAATCTAATATCAATTAATTAATTTTTTATTATTATTTATTAACCATTTACAGCCACTCGGTCACTTATATGGATTGTCAGCAAAACCCTTTTAATATCTCAATTTTTCATTACTGCTATAGAAGGAAATTTTATTTTCATGTGACAAAGGTTTCCTGCGCATTCTATATATGAGGCATCCTAAACGTTTTGAACTATAGTCGTAAAGAGAATAAACGGATGCTTAAAGAAAACAAAAACTGATCAAAGGTGGACTAAAAATGGAGGATTTTACTGATATTATATTGGTATTCTTTAAATACATTCTGCAATACTGGTATTGGGAAATTTTGTCCGCCACCAGGCCCTATGTAAATATGAATATTGTTTGCAAGCCGTTTTGTCCGACATTTCCCTCGTGAGGTTAATTGAAGGTTATGATTAAATGTAATGTTTGAAAATAAATCATGGAAGGGAAAGTTGACAATTGAAGCTAGAAATGGTTTTGAAAGTTGGAGGTGACATTCAAACACGGACGTGAAAGTTTACCGGAATATTTTGTGTTTAAAGGTAAAAGAAAATTTCCATTCTTTGCAAATTATGTTTTTGTTGATGTATAAAATAATTGTAATCCGCAACACAAAAACGACGAAATGAAAATAAAATGAAAATAAAAATTATAATAGCGTTACAGAGACAGCTTCCTATATAAATATCATTGGTATACAACATCTTTGACCTTATCATAAGGCAATTTGATATTATTTTCACTAGCAAATATTTATTACATTCGGGTGGCCTGAAAGGTACAGGGTCACACTGACTGTCACATGGACATGTACTCCGTTTTGATGGTTTAATAATTGACCAATTGACCTTTATTTATTATTTTTATTTGTTGCATTGGCTGTACTAAAATGTACAATAACTGTACTAAATGTTACATTGGCTCTACTGGGTGTTGCATTGACCATACTTGATGATTCGATCACTGAACAGTGTATTATTAGATATTAGATACTTTCAAACCTTTCATTTCTATCTTATCTTTATTCTATATTTATTATGTGATGGATTGGTTGGCAAAGAGAAAATACACTTCAGACTAAAACAAAATGAAATGAAAAAATGAATGCTAGTTTTTTTTTGTATGCAATTTTCCTAGACCCCCTAAAAATACATACAAAAATATACAATAATTTACATGTGCAACATTCTTATTCAAAAGTTGTAATTATTAATTTCCACATGTCAAATTAAACAGCTCCACCACCTTCAATACCCCTTTTTTGTTTATCCCCTTAAAACAAATTCAGTTCGCCTTTCAATTTTAAGAACCGGTTCAACCTCATCTAGATTAAAGGTGCAATAACCAGTTTATACATAACGAATAAAATACTTCTTGTTTATTTACAAATAATTATTCATTTAAATCACGTATAAATGAGTGGTATGGGACGAGGGTCCTGAATATGGGTTCAGGGAATGAAATGATAAATTTAACAAATGAAAAGTCATAATAAATGATTGATGTCGGTCCTTGTGAGATGAACACTAAATTTACCACAAAATGATAAGCCAGTGATAAAACAGCAAAAAATTAAATTAATATAATTAATAAATAATCTTGGAAAATAAATAACGAATAATAATTTTATTGGATAACATTAGATCAATAAAATTATTCAGCATAACTATAAATTTTCGGTAATTTTTTAATAAATATTCGACAGTCAATTTTAGTTTGGTTACAACTGAAGAATGAGAATTATTTAATTTATTTTTTAGATTAATTTTATTAATTAATTTAAGATTAATTTTAATAATTTCATAAAATTAAAAGAAAAATTAATTTAAAAAAATATTAAAATCTAAGAAAGCTTAATGTTGTCGGAAGGGTTTATAGTTTTTGATGAAAGAAGGCTGGTCACTCCAAAAGATTTGACAGAATTTAGAATTTTATGACGTCAAAAGACAGTTTATTATTTTGCATTTTATATGTTCAATTAGTTGAGGCGCAAGAATTTGAATATTCTGCATTTGATTTGCAGTTTTTGTGCTCATTGAATGACGTTTAAAATATTATTGCATTTCCTTGTCAAACAATTTCTCTTTTTCTTCACAATTTGATTTATTTTTATTAACGATTTAATTGATTTTTCGGATTGACATGAATGGTAATTATTAAACACAAAATTTCATATAAAAATGCATTGCAAAATATTTCTGTCAAAAAAAAAATTAACGACCAATCAAATCTACGGAAAGAAAAATTCAAGAAATATTTGAAATATTTCTGAAATCAGATATAAATTATATTCTGTGACATTTAGTTTATGGAGTTTTGTTTTATTACTGAATATTTGAATAACTTTCAGTTGATTTTATATTATTTAAACAAATCGTTAATTGGTTTGAAGGGATTTTGAAAAGTGACCAATGAGCTATTTGCAATTGGAATTCTTGATATGATTTTGTGGACACAACGTTCAGTCGGGCCAATTTCTACAGGGTTTATTAATATTTCTTTGACAGACCTTTGATGACTCCCATCAGGGTGATGGCAAAGGTAAAAGGACAAAAGCATTACAAACTAGTATAAGCCAATATGTACAATATATTAATTTACATTAAAACTAACATGAAATTCCAGTTGACGAAGGTGATGAAGTTGATGATGGAATACCAACAGAGGTTGTGATGATTGGAGTAACTGTTGAGGTCTGAGGTGAGGTTTGCAATGGAGTTGAGGAAGTTGATTGTGTTGGAGTGGTTGGCGTAATTGGAGTGGTGATTGTTGATTGTGCTGTCGTTGTAGGAGTTGTAGTTGTCTCAAAAGACGTTGTGATGATTGGAATAGATGTTGTGATTTGAATTGTCGGTGGAAATATAGTTGTGGAAGTTGATTGTGAAGTTGTCGGTTGTGTCGTTGTTTGTGATGGAGTGGTTGGTGTTTGTGCTGTCGTTGTAGGAGTTGTAGGTGTATCAAAAGACGTTGAGATGATTGGAATAACTGTTGAGATAATAGGTGAGGTTTGCAATGGAGTTGTGGAAGTTGATTGTGAAGTTGTTGGTTGTGTCGTAGTTTGTGATGGAGTTGTTGTTGTAATTGGAGTGGTGGTTGTTGATTGTGTTGTCGTTGTAGGAGTTGTAGTTGTATCAAAAGACGTTGAGATGATTGGAATTGCTGTTGAGATAATAGCTGAGGTTTGCAATGGAGTTGTGGAAGTTGATTGTGAAGTTGTCGGTTGTGTCGTAGTTTGTGATGGAGTTGTTGTTGTGATTGGAGTGGTGGTTGTTGATTGTGCTGTCGTTGTAGGAGTTGTAGTTGTCTCTAAAGAGGTTGTGATGATTGGAATAGATGTTGTAATTTGAGGTGACGTTAACAATGTAGTTGTGGAAGTTGATTGTGAAGTTGTCGGTTGTGTCGTAGTTTGTGATGGAGTTGTTGTTGTGATTGGAGTGGTGGTTGTTGATTGTGCTGTCGTTGTAGGAGTTGTAGTTGTCTCTAAAGAGGTTGTGATGATTGGAATAGATGTTGTAATTTGAGGTGACGTTAACAATGTAGTTGTGGAAGTTGATTGTGAAGTTGTCGGTTGTGTTGTAATTTGTGATGGAGTTGTTGTTGTGATTGGAGTGGTGGTTGTTGATTGTGCTGTCGTTGTAGGAGTTGTAGTTGTCTCTAAAGAGGTTGTGATGATTGGAATAGATGTTGTAATTTGAGGTGACGTTAACAATGTAGTTGTGGAAGTTGATTGTGAAGTTGTCGGTTGTGTCGTAGTTTGTGATGGAGTTGTTGTTGTGATTTGAGTGGTGGTTGTTGATTGTGCTGTCGTTGTAGGCGTTGTAGTTGTCTCTAAAGACGTTGTGATGATTGGAATAGATGTTGTAATTTGAGGTGACGTTAACAATGTAGTAGTGGAAGTTGATTGTGAAGTTGTCGGTTGTGTCGTTGTTTGTGATGGAGTGGTTGTTGTTTGTGCTGTCGTTGTAGGAGTTGTAGTTGTATCAAAAGACGTTGTGATGATTGGAATTGCTGTTGAGATAATAGCTGAGGTTTGCAATGGAGTTGTGGAAGTTGATTGTGAAGTTGTCGGTTGTGTTGTTGTTTGTGATGGAGTTGTTGTTGTGATTGGAGTGGTGGTTGTTGATTGTGAAGTTGTCGGTTGTGTTGTTGTTTGTGATGGAGTTGTTGTTGTGATTGGAGTGGTGGTTGTTGATTGTGCTGTCGTTGTAGGAGTTGTAGTTGTATCAAAAGACGTTGTGATGATTGGAATTGCTGTTGAGATAATAGCTGAGGTTTGCAATGGAGTTGTGGAAGTTGATTGTGAAGTTGTCGGTTGTGTCGTAGTTTGTGATGGAGTTGTTGTTGTGATTGGAGTGGTGGTTGTTGATTGTGCTGTCGTTGTAGGAGTTGTAGTTGTCTCTAAAGAGGTTGTGATGATTGGAATAGATGTTGTAATTTGAGGTGACGTTAACAATGTAGTTGTGGAAGTTGATTGTGAAGTTGTCGGTTGTGTTGTAATTTGTGATGGAGTTGTTGTTGTGATTGGAGTGGTGGTTGTTGATTGTGCTGTCGTTGTAGGAGTTGTAGTTGTCTCTAAAGACGTTGTGATGATTGGAATAGATGGGATAATTTGAGGTGACGTTAACAATGTAGTAGTGGAAGTTGATTGTGAAGTTGTCGGTTGTGTCGTTGTTTGTGATGGAGTGGTTGGTGTTTGTGCTGTCGTTGTAGGAGTTGTAGGTGTATCAAAAGACGTTGAGATGATTGGAATAACTGTTGAGATAATAGGTGAGGTTTGCAATGGAGTTGTGGAAGTTAATTGCAAAGTTGTCGGTTGTGTCGTAGTTTGTGATGGAGTGGATGTTGTAATTGGAGTGGTGGTTGTTGATTGTGTTGTCGTTGTAGGAGTTGTAGTTGTATCAAAAGACGTTGTGATGATTGGAATTGCTGTTGAGATAATAGCTGAGGTTTGCAATGGAGTTGTGGAAGTTGATTGTGAAGTTGTCGGTTGTGTCGTAGTTTGTGATGGAGTTGTTGTTGTGATTGGAGTGGTGGTTGTTGATTGTGCTGTCGTTGTAGGAGTTGTAGTTGTCTCTAAAGACGTTGTGATGATTGGAATAGAGGTTGTGATTTGAGGTGACGTTAACAATGGAGTTGTGGAAGTTGATTGTGAAGTTGTCGGTTGTGTCGTAGTTTGTGATGGAGTTGTTGTTGTGATTGGAGTGGTGGTTGTTGATTGTGCTGTCGTTGTAGGAGTTGTAGTTGTCTCTAAAGACGTTGTGATAATTGGAATAGAGGTTGTGATTTGAGGTGACGTTAACAATGGAGTTGTGGAAGTTGATTGTGAAGTTGTCGGTTGTGTCGTAGTTTGTGATGGAGTTGTTGTTGTGATTGGAGTAGTGGTTGTTGATTCATATGTCGTAGTCGAAGTGTCAGTTGTGCTTGTGTTGATTTGAAATATATCTAAAATTAAAATTATTTTTAATTTCTTAAATTTTATCTATTTTTTTCTGTTTTTCGTATTTTAATGATTACAATTTTTTACTTCTTACTTGTGTGTCCTTTGTCGTTTAAAAAATTGTTTCCTTTATTACCTTTTTTAATATCGTTACCTTAATTTTGAATTGTTTAATTTTAATAATTTTTTATTTCATTTTTCTATTTTGCTTATTATTTACATTTTTTTATTAAATAAAATCTTTTTCAAATTTAATTTCGCAAATTTGCGAGAGTGATAAAATGAAAATCTTAATAATATTTTCCTAGAAAAATCCTTTTCATTTTGTACAGATTATTAAAACAAAAATTAAATAAATAAATAATAAATAAACTTACTGAATCCTAGTGCAAATATACAAATCAAAATTTGAATTCTTTCCATTGAGCTATCAAAGTAATTTGAAATTTTGATTTTTACATTTTATAGTGCGCTGCGTGTCCCGCCCCCGTCCTGCCTTATCTATACCAATTTGACTGGCTGTCGTCATTTAGTACTATTATTAGTATTCTATATAAATTGAAAGATTTATTATCAGATCTTACTTATTGAACCGATGATTTATTTCATAAACTTTGTTTTTGTAGTTTGAATTTGACCACCATTTTGCCAAATTATCTTTCTAACTGCGATGTTCATAGCTGATTTATTAATTAGTGAATAATATTTGTTCTAATAAATTCTTAGAATTAATAAATTTTCAATTAAAAAGGCTCTCATTTTTTTGTTTATATTTCAAATCTTATAATTAAAACAAATATATAGTATTATTTCCATCTCAATATTGTCCAATATTAGAGATCACAATAAAGTCTGTATGAGAGAATTAGGAATGTCGGATTTTAAAATCTTATCAAAAAATTTGATAATTGTTTTGAGCGTGTGATATGTGAAACATTATATATAAAAGTTTTAATCCTTAAATCAGTGTGCAGAACGCAGTGATGAATGTTTTTAATTTCGTTTTTGTATGTTGATGTATATTAAATAATAGTGGTTAAATAATTAATAATATAATTGAAATAATATTTTTTTTAAAAAAATTTTTAAAAGTTAAAATTAATCGCCATTCGTACATCTTTTTCACTAATGAAAATGCTGAACATTATTCGCTAAAAAGTTCGAACCTGATGTTTAGATAAATGTTATTTATTTTTATTTTTTTCCTCGTTGAAATTATTTTCTACATTTAACTCAGATCATTCTTCTATTTCATTAAATATTCAACATTTTATTATTATTATTATTATTATTATTATTATTATTATTATTAGAAATCGCCATTCGTACATCTTTTTCACTATATATTTCAATAGCATCACTATCATAATCAGGTTACCTACATTCACAACTACATTGATAATATATAAACAAATTATAAAATATATAAATTTTAAATTATAAATAAAAATTTCTAATAATCATTCTTTTTAAAAACAATTTTAAATAATCAATTATATTTTAACTTTTAAAATTATTAAAAATATTATTTTAATTATTTTTTTTAATTATTTAACATAACTATATTAATATACATCAACATACAAAAACTAAATTAAAAACATTCAACATATTGGACACTCCCTTCGGTCGACAGTGTTCTTGAACTCGAGTAGAGAGATGATGAGAAGTCTCTCCAATGTATGTGGCATTACACCCATTACATGTGAATTGATAAAGGAGATCCGAACACAATCCAACCGGCGTTTGAGATTTACTAACAAACATACTACATACTTTGCACGATTTTGAAACAATTCTATAAATCAATTTACCCAACTGTTTAACAATCTTTCTTTTGAAATATTTATATCATTCAGAATACAGCAATACCATCGTATATTTTGGCTCATCTTGTTTGTTAGTATCAATATTCATATTCACTACATCATTCGACATATCAGTCAATTTACATTCATTCATATTACGATCCTTAGCATTATTCATACATTTATCAACAGTCACTTTCAACGTTAACAATAAAAACCGTTTTGAGTAGCCATTCTTCACCAGTAATTCAACTAATTTATTTACACCTTTTACTGAATTTTTAAAAGTGGAAGATAAGCACCATGATGGATAAATCCTTTCACCATGTTTCTTTTATATTTAAATTCACAAAACTCTCTGGTGTAGTATAGAGGCCGGTATCTGTTGGTTTTCTGTAAATTTCTGTCTCATATTGTTCATCTTTGCGTTTAATTAACAAGTCAAGAAAGCTATGAATGAATCCTTCTCAGTTTCACATGTGAATTTAATGTTCTTATGCAATCCAATCATGTAATGCAAAAAAAGTTTCACATGTTCCTTATTTTTAAATATTAGAAAAATATCGTCAACATACCTTTTATACACAATTGTTTTTTCATATTGAAAAGACGCAATTTTCTTTTCTAAACATGCCAAAATATTGACGCCATTGTTGGTGCTAAGGGCAAACCCATAGCCACTCCATCAATTTGTTCATACCATTCATTATTAAAAAGAAAATTAATTGTGGAAGTTGCAAACTCTAAAAGCTTCCTAAATGCTTTAATTATATAATTAATAAAATTTTTTAATTATTAAATTAAATTCTGAATGCAAAATATTTAAAAATTATATGTTAAATAAATTATAATTAAAAAAAATTAAATATTTTTATTATAAATCAATTTTTTTATATAATTAATAAATTTGTTTAAAATCCTTAATTTTTATAGTTATTATATCCCCCACCTGATGATGACAGGAAAACTGTCGAAATATATCGTGAAAAGAATGTTTGATTGGCGTTATATTAAAATAAAATAGTAAAATAATAGAAATTATAAAAAAGACACAACTCCTTGTAAATATGTAATTTTTATGGTAATTGTTAACGTTAAATGGTTACGGAGAATTTAAAAATACAAATAAATAAGTTACAAACCAACTACGTTAAACTGTTAACCTCCAGTTGTAAAAAGGGGAAGTTGTGTAGTGTATTGTTATTTTTATTGTTATAATTTTTAACGAAATTGTAATTAACATTTATAATTTATAGTTATTTTTATTAGTATTATGTACTTTATATAAAGACACAATGAAACTATATAGGATAATTCTCTATACTATAGAGCACATAGTAAATATTTACTATAGAGAATTAAAAATATCGAAAATAAAATCGACCAAAATATAGAATTTTAAAAATGTTAACGAGAAAAGAAGATAGCGTAACATAATTTGTAAGAAACCCTGTCAAGAATTCCAAAATACAAATAGCTATTCAAGAACTCCCAATTAAAAGAAAACATTTAATTACAACCAGATATTAAAGAACATTCCCATCCAAATTGATTTTGAAGTTCTATATTAATCAAAAGAACTGAACCGAAATTTTCAATTTCCTGAATTTGAATGTTCATATATTTTTTAA